>SJYT01003132.1:646676-680624 GCA_006410635.1 Cephalophus harveyi
GCTCCCCCGTCCCTGGGATTCTCTAGGCAAGAACACTGGAGTGGGTTGCCATTTCCTTCTCCAATGCATGAAAGTGAAATGTGAAAGTGAAGTCACTCAGTCGTGTCCAACTCTTTGCGACCCCATAGGGTGCAGCCTACCAGGCTCATGAGATTTTCCAGGCAAGAGTACTGGAGTAGGGTGTCATCACCTTCTCCAATATAGTGCAGACAGACATAAAAACAGACACAAATAGAGATCTCATATCTTCACTTTAAAATTTGGTCATGAATTACATATTACAGTATAAACTTATTTGCTCAGATGGCTAAGGCCTTTTACTATTTGTGGAAAAGACTGTTAATATTTGTATTTGTCCTTGATTAATTAATAAGGAGGCTGTGAATTAGATTTTGGGTGAGGGAGCCTTTCCAGCAGTTTGAGTTTATAAAGGCCTTATTTTCCCTTTATTCTTTGGTTTCAGGTTTTACTTGATTGGTCTAATTAGACTCAGTCTCAGGTCATTATGGGCCTTGTTTCCATTTCTGACTCGTACAGCAAGACAAAGACATGTTAGTCGCTCAGTTGTGTCTGACTCTTTGCAACCCAGGCTCCTCTGTCCATGGAATTCTCCAGGCAAGAATACTGGAGTGGGTACCCATTCCCTTCTCCATGGGATCTTCCTGACTCAGGGATAGAACCTGGATCTCCCCATTGCAGGCAGATTCTTTACTGTCTGAGCCACCAGGGAAGCTCAAGCCAAAGATAATTATTTTTAATTCCCCAAAGAACTGGTCTGCCATCTAAATGATATTAAAAGATTGATTTACCCAAGTACATTCCCTTTAACTTGCTTATTATTGGCCTCTAAATATTAGCTCCCCATTTTCAGTTTATATGTTGTGGGCTCTGCTACTGCTACTGCTAAGTCGCTTCAGTCGTGTCCGACTCTGTGCGACCCCATAGACAGTAGCCCACCAGGCTCCCCCGTCCCTGGGATTCTCCAGGCAAGAACACTGGAGTGGGTTGCCATTTCCCTCTCCAATGCATGAAAGTGAGAAGTGAAAGTGAAGTCGCTCAGTCGTGTCCGACTCAGCGACCCCATGGACTGCAGCCCACCAGGCTCCTCTGTCCATGGGATTTTCCAGGCAAGAGTACTGGAGTGGGGTGCCATTGCCTTCTCCGATTGTGGGCTCAGGTAACCTTATTGGGATTTTTTGTATATTTTAATGATATTGTCTGAGAGGAAGATTTATATGCCCTCTCTTATAATATTAGGCAGGGAAGCATTCCCCAGTGAAATAATGTCTATTCCACAATATAATTAAGTACCAACAAAACAGCAGTTTATATGATAGCTCTCTAAATTTTACTATAGAAGCTTCTAAAATTTAATGGATCCATGATCTGACCTTGGACAAGTAGTATCTTAATAATGACTCAAACCAAAATACACAAGAGGTGTTCCCACAAGATAATGTAAAGGATTTGCAGTCTTCACAAGATCCAGGAAGTTACTTCAAAAATTAGTTTAAGAAAGTGAAGAGTTTCATTGTACAGACAAATGCAAAGAAGGTTAGAATGACAAAGGCCTCTGAGAGCTGGCACAGACATACAAAAAGACTGCTTGGAATCCCAGTCTATTTGACTAGCTGCAAAATGTACACTGTATGTGTCCCCTTCAGATAGAAAGACCATGCTCTTATAATCCTAAAATTTCTATGGAACCAAAAAAAAAAAAAAAATCTCCATTCCAAAGCTATCTGGAGAAAAAAGGACAAAGCTGGAGATATCAGGCTCACAGACTTTAGACTATAACATAAAGCTACAGTAATCAAAACATATGGTACCTACACAAAAACTGATCCACAGATCAATGAAACAGTACAGATACCCCGGAAACAAACCCACACACTCATGGTCAATTAATCCACAACAAAAGATGGAAGAATATACAACGAGGAAAGGACAATCCCTTCAATAAGTGGTGCTGAGAAAACTAGACAGCTACACACAAAAGAATGGAATTAGAAAAATTCCTCACCCCATATAGAAAAATAAATACAAGATGGATTAAAGACTTAAATGTAGGGCCAGATACCACAAAACTCCTAGGGGAAAACATAGGCAAACATTCTTTGACATAAATTGAAGCAATATTTTTTGGATCCATCTCCCTAAGGTAAAAAAATAAATAAATAAATAAATAAATGGGATCCAATTAAAATTAAAATCTTTTGCACAACAAAAGAAAACCATAAAGAAATAAAAAAGACAACATACTCAGTGGGTGAAAATATGTGCAAACAATCTGAGTGATAAAGGATTAAAATTCTACACGTATAAACAGCTCATATAACTCAACATGAAAAAAAAAAAAAAAAAATTAAAAAGTAGGCGGGAGAACTGCATAGACATTTTTCCAAAAAGGAAGAGCAGGAGCCTACAGGCACATGCAAAGATGCTCAGCATCATAAATCATCAGGGAAATGTAAATCAAAACCACAGTGAGATGTCACCTGACAAAATGGTTATCATCCAAAAGTCTACAAATAACACCTGTTGACAAGGATGTGGAGAAAAAGAAACTCTTGTACATTGGTTGGAATGTAAACTAGTGAAACCACTGTGGAAAACAGTATGGAGGTTTCTCAAAAAAAAACTAAAACTACCATATGACTTATGACTCAGTGCGTATATATATATACACATACATACATACATTCCTGGGTATATATCTGAAAAAAAAAACCCACTATTTCAAAAAAATACATGCACCCCAATATTCATAGGAGCATTATTTACAATTACCAAGACATGGAAACAACCTGCATCCATCAACAGATAATTAATAAAGTTGTTTTATAAATACACAAAGGAATACTACTCAGACATAAAAAGAATGAAATTAGGTCATTTTCAGCAACATGGATAGACCTAAAAACTATATAATACTAAGTGAAGTATGTCAGAGAAGAACAAATACCATGTGAAATCATTTACATGTGAGATCTAAAATATGACACAAATGAACCTAAGAAACATAAATAGACACACCAACATAGAAAACAAACTTAAGGTTACCAAAGGAGAAAGGGGTGAAGGAGGAATAAATTAGGAGTTTGGGATTAGCAGGGCTTCCCTAGTGGCTCAGATGATGAAGAATCTTCCTACAATGCAGAAGACCTGGGTTTGATTCCTGGGTTGGGAAAATTTCCTACAGAAGGGAATGGCTATCCACTCCACTATTCTTGCCTGAAGAATTCCATGGACAGAGGAGCCTGGTGTGCTACAGTTCATGGGGTCACAGAGTTGGACACAACTGAGCAATTAACACACAGAGATATAAACTACTATGTATAAAATAGATAGACAAGGAGTTCCTATGTAGCACTGGGAAGTATATCCTGTATTATAGAACTCCTTGTCGATCTATTTTATACATAGTATAGTAGTTTATACCTATATATATTAATTTTCACATTTTTTCCATTGTGGTTTATTATGTATGGGCTTCCCAGGTGACACAGTGGTAAAGAATCTGCCTGCTAATGCAGGAGACACAAAAGATATGGGTTCAATCCATGGATTGGGAAGATCCCCTGGAGGAGGAAATGGCAACCCACGCTAGTATTCTTGCCTGGGAGAATCCCATGGACAGAGAAGCCTGGCCGGTTACAGTTCATGAGGTCTCAAAGAGCTGGACATGACTAAGCAACTGAGCACACATGCATGCACATATATATGTATAACTGAAGCACTTTTCTGTACACCAGAAAGCAACACACCATTGTAAATCAAACATACTTCAACTTTTAAAAAATTATATATTTTCCATTTGCATAAAAATAGAGGAAAACAACAGAAGGGAAAGACTAGAGATCTCCTTAGTAAAATTGGAACTATCAAGGGGATGTTTCACCCAAAGATGGGCATAATAAAGGACAGAAACAGTGGAGACCTAGTAGATGCAGAAGAGATCAAGAAGAGATGGAAAGAATACATGGAAGAACTGTACAAAAGATCTCAGTAAACAGGATAACTGCAATGGTGTAGTCAGTCACCCAGGGCCAGACATTCTGGACTGTGAAGTCATGTGGGCCTTAGGAAGCACTGCTGTCAATAAAGCTAGTGGATATGTTGGAATTCTAGCAGAGCTATTCAAAACTTTAAAGGATGATGCTATAAAAGTGTTGCACTAAGTATGTCAGCAAATTTGGAAGACCCACCAGAAGCCACAGGACTGGAAAAGGTCAATCCTCATCATAATTCCCAAGAAGAGTAGTACTAAAGATTGTTCAAGCCATCAGGCAATTGCACTCATCTCCCATGCTAGTAAGGTCATGCTTAAAATCTTGCACGCTAGGCTTCAGCATTATGTGAACAAAGAACTTTCAGATGTCCAAGCTGGATTTAGGAAAGCCAGAGGAACCAGAGATCAAATTGCCAACATTCACTGGATCATAGAGAAAGCAAGGGAATTCCAGAAAAACATCTACCTCTGTTTCATCGACTATGCTAAAGCCTTTGACTGTGTGTATCATAACAAACTGTGAAAAGCTCTTAAAGAGATGGGAATACCAGACTATCTTGTCTGTTTCCTGAGAAACCTGTATGCAAGTCAAGAAGCAACAGTTATGGAACAGTTTCAACCCTGTATGGAACAAAGTGATTGGTTCAAGATTGAGAAAGGAGTGCGACAGGGCTGTCTACTGTCACCCTGTTTAGTTAACCTATATGATGAACATATCATGAGAAATGCCTGGCTGGATGAGCTACGAGCTGGAGTCAAGATATGCAGGAGAAACAACAACAACCTCAGATAGGCAGATGATACCACTCTAATGGCAGAAAGTGAAGGGGAACTAAAGAGCCTCTTGATGAGGGTGAAGGAAGAGAGTGAAAGATCTGGCTTAAAACTAAATAGTTAAAAAACTACGATCATAGCATCTGGCCCCGTTACTTCATGGCAAATAGAAGGGGAAAAGGTGGAAGTAGTGACAGATTTCCTCTTCTTAGACTCTAAAATCACTGCAGATGGTGACTGCACCCATCAAATCAGAAGACGACTACTTCTTGGCAAGAAGGCGATGACAAACCTAGACAGTCTTTTGAAAAGCAGAGACATTACTCTGCCAACAAAAGTCTGTATAGTCAAGGCTATGGCCTTTGCAGTGGTCATGTGAGACTGGAAGAGCTGGACTGTAAAGAAGGCAGAGCACCAAAGAATTAATGCCTTCAAACTGTGGTGCTGCAGAAGACTCTTGAGAGTTCCTTGGACTGCAAGGAGATCAAATCAGTCAATCTTAAGGGAAATCAACCCTGCATACTCATTGGGAGGACCGATGCTGTAGCTGAAGCTCCAGTATTTTGGTCACCTGATATGAACAGCTGACTCATTGGAAAAGTCTCTGATGCTGGAAAAGATTTAGGGCAGAAGGAGAAAAGGGCTTCAGAGGATGAAATGGCTAGATGGCATTACTGATGCAATGGACATGAACTTGGGCTAACTTTGGGAGATGGTGAGGGACAGAGAGGCCTGGTGTGCTGCAGTCCATGGGGTTGCAAAGAGTCAGATACAACTGGGCAACAGAACAACATTTGCAGTAACTAAATGAAATAAATCAAAGAAAAATACTGTATGATATCACTTATATGTGGAACCTAAATAATACAACAAACTAGTGAATATAACATAAAAGAAGCAAAGAGATTAGAGAAACTAACTAGTGATTACCAGTGGGGGGAGGGGCAATACAGGAGTGGGGGAGTGGGAGGTACAAACTACTGGGTATAAGACAGGCTCAAAGATTTATTGTACAACAGGGGGAATATAGCCAATATTTTGTAGTAACTGTAAATGGAAAGCAACTTTAAAAAATTGTATATGTATTTACCATATGACCCAGACATTTCACTATTAGGTATTTACCCAAGAGAAAAGAAAGCATGTCTATACAAAAAATTGTAAATAAATGTTCAGAGAAGTTCTTTTTTTAATTGGAAGATAACTGCTTTATAACTTTGTGTTAGTTTCTGCTGTACAGCAATGTGAATCAGCCATAATTATACATATATCCCCTCCCTCTAGAGCCTCCCTCCCACCTCCCATCCCACCCCTTTAGGTCATCACAGAGTACCAGGTTGGGCTCCCTGTGTTATACGGCAGCTTCCCATTTGCTATCTATTTATACAAGATAGTGTATATATGTCAGGGCTACTTTCTCAATTCATCATACCCTCTCCTTCCCCCACTGTGTTCACAAGTCCATTCTCTATGTCTATGTCTCCATTCCTTCCCTGCAAATAGGTTCATCAGTACTGTCTTCCTAGATACCATATATATGTGTTAATATATGATGTTTATGTTTCTCTTTCTGATTTACTTCACTCTGCTTAACAGGCTCTAGGTTCATCTACCTCATTACAAGTGATTCAAATTCTTTCCTTTTTATGGCTGAGTAATTTCTCATTGTGGGCTTCCCTGGTGGCTCACTGGTAAATAACACTCCTGCCAATGCAGGAGACATAGGCTCAATCCCTGGGCCATGAAGATCCCCTGAAGAAGGAAATGCTAACCCACTCCAGTATTCTTACCTGGGAAATCTCATGAACAGAGGAGCCTGGCAGGCTGAAGTACATGGAGTCACAGAAGAGTTGGACACAACTTAGTGAACCAAAACAACAACAATATTCCATTGTAAATATGTACTACCTTTTCTTATTCATTCATATGTCAATGGACATTTAGGTTGCTTCGATGTTCTGGCTATTGTAAACAGTGCAGCTAAGAACACTGGGGTACATGTGTCTTTTTGAATTATGGTTTTCTCAGGGTATATGCCCAGTAGTGGGACTGCTGGGTCATATGGTATGTCTATTCCTAGTTTCTTAAGGAATCTCCATACTGTATTCCATAGTGGCTATATCAATTTACATTCCCACCAACAGTGCAAGAGGGTTCCCTTTTCTCCACACCCTCTCCAGCATTTATTGTTTGTAGTTTTGGGTTTTTTTTATATATATATATAATGGCCATTCTAACAAGCATGAAGTGATACCTCATTGGTAGCTTTGATTTCTCTAATAATGAGCAATGTTAAGTATCTTTTCATGTGTCTGTTGGCCATCTCACAGAAATTTTATGTGCAATACTAAAGAATAAAACAAAATGAATCACCAGTCCAAGTTTGATGCATCAAACAGGGTGCTCAGGGCTGGTGCACTGGGATGACCCAGAGGGATGGTATGGGGAGGGAGACAGGAGGAGGGGGTCAGGATGGGGAACATGGGTACACCTGTGGCAGATTAATGTTGATGTATGGCAAAACCAATACAATATTGTAAAGTAATTAGCCTCCAATTAAAATAAATAAATTTATATTAAAAAATAAAATAAATTTATATTAAAAAACAAATATTCATCAACACGTTTGAATAAAAATTGTGGTATATCCATACAACGAAATACCACTCGGCAATAAAAACCATTAACTATTGTTATTGTTGTTCTTTAGTCACCAAGTCATGTCTGAGTCTTTTGCGAACCCATGGACTGTAGCCCGCCAAGCTCCTCTGAGCTATTTTGGATCAGTCTCAAAATATTTATGCTAAGTGAAAGAGACAAGACCAAAAGGAGTACAGGTTGTGTATTTCAATTTATATAAAACTCTCTCAAAACTGTAACACAGTATATAAAGAAAGCAGGTCAGTGCTTACCCATGGATGGACCCTGGTGGGGAAGGACATGAAGGACTATTGGAGGTAATGTATTTGTTTATTAACATGGTGATGGATTAATAAGAATATACATATGATCAAATTTATAAAATCATACATTTAAATATGTTCATTTATTTTATATCACTTATACTTCAACTAAGCTGTTAAAAAACAAAAAAGGAAGGGAAAGTAGAGGAAGGAAATGGAAAGGGGAAAGGGAAGGATAAGGGAAGGAAGTAGTGCAAATAAGGGAGGAAAGAAAGTGAGAGAACAAGTAAAAGAGAAAGGGCCAAAGAATGAAGTTAAAAGAAAGATAAAAACTCTTAAAGAAGACAGAAAAGAAAAAAATCCTGAAGTTTTCTTACAAATGCCTGAGATCTGTAAAACGCTACCGTTATTTAAGCTATGTAGTGAAAACTATACAAAATGATATCCAAAAAGGAGTAATTCCCCCTCAACTCACACCTGAGTATCAGAGTGCATCTGGGGATTTACAAAAGATGCACATATATTGCCTAAACAGATAGTATCTATAGAATGATCGCCAGACTGGAAGGTAGGTATTTTTCATATAAATGTCACAACAAAAGATTAATTAATTTGACAACTATTTTGATCCTCACTGAATAGGTATTGGCCTATTTTCTGGCTCTGGCAATGACCAAGGAAGCAGGGCATCACGTTCTATGGAGGAAGGCAGTCACATGATCAATAAAGGTCACAGAATCATTAGCTGGATTAGATAATCATTGCAGGTACAGTGTACTGACATGAAAATACAGGGCACAGGAGAAGAAAGAGAAATTGGAGATGATTGGTCATGGAAGAAAAAGGAATACCGAGAGAGCACGCTCTGTGTATGAAATGATCACTTGATTTTCATAGTTCCACTGACTGTGGCGGCGCCCCAGGGGTCTGCAAACCTCCGCCGGGCCGGGTTGGGCTAAGTACTCGGAAAGGGATAGGCGAGTGAGGCGAGTGTGTGGAGCCCCGCGGCCGCCGCCGGACTCTAACCACCATGCTCCGTCCGCCACATTCCGCTGCACGCATGCTTAGGCGCTACCGGCCCGGAACGCGGAGCTCGCCTGGTGCTGGCCGATGGCTGCCGGAGTCCTCTTCTCCAACGCCACCTGACGACAGCTGCCATCACCCCCAAAACCGGGCAGACACCGCCCCTCCCGCCCCCGGACGGCTCATTTCTTTCTCAACCCCTGAGGCCCTCCGCACACTCAACACCCAGAATAAAAATTGTGGTATATCCATACAACGAAATACCACTCGGCAATAAAAACCATTAACTATTGTTATTGTTGTTCTTTAGTCACCAAGTCATGTCTGAGTCTTTTGCGAACCCATGGACTGTAGCCCGCCAAGCTCCTCTGAGCTATTTTGGATCAGTCTCAAAATATTTATGCTAAGTGAAAGAGACAAGACCAAAAGGAGTACAGGTTGTGTATTTCAATTTATATAAAACTCTCTCAAAACTGTAACACAGTATATAAAGAAAGCAGGTCAGTGCTTACCCATGGATGGACCCTGGTGGGGAAGGACATGAAGGACTATTGGAGGTAATGTATTTGTTTATTAACATGGTGATGGATTAATAAGAATATACATATGATCAAATTTATAAAATCATACATTTAAATATGTTCATTTATTTTATATCACTTATACTTCAACTAAGCTGTTAAAAAACAAAAAAGGAAGGGAAAGTAGAGGAAGGAAATGGAAAGGGGAAAGGGAAGGATAAGGGAAGGAAGTAGTGCAAATAAGGGAGGAAAGAAAGTGAGAGAACAAGTAAAAGAGAAAGGGCCAAAGAATGAAGTTAAAAGAAAGATAAAAACTCTTAAAGAAGACAGAAAAGAAAAAAATCCTGAAGTTTTCTTACAAATGCCTGAGATCTGTAAAACGCTACCGTTATTTAAGCTATGTAGTGAAAACTATACAAAATGATATCCAAAAAGGAGTAATTCCCCCTCAACTCACACCTGAGTATCAGAGTGCATCTGGGGATTTACAAAAGATGCACATATATTGCCTAAACAGATAGTATCTATAGAATGATCGCCAGACTGGAAGGTAGGTATTTTTCATATAAATGTCACAACAAAAGATTAATTAATTTGACAACTATTTTGATCCTCACTGAATAGGTATTGGCCTATTTTCTGGCTCTGGCAATGACCAAGGAAGCAGGGCATCACGTTCTATGGAGGAAGGCAGTCACATGATCAATAAAGGTCACAGAATCATTAGCTGGATTAGATAATCATTGCAGGTACAGTGTACTGACATGAAAATACAGGGCACAGGAGAAGAAAGAGAAATTGGAGATGATTGGTCATGGAAGAAAAAGGAATACCGAGAGAGCACGCTCTGTGTATGAAATGATCACTTGATTTTCATAGTTCCACTGACTGTGGCGGCGCCCCAGGGGTCTGCAAACCTCCGCCGGGCCGGGTTGGGCTAAGTACTCGGAAAGGGATAGGCGAGTGAGGCGAGTGTGTGGAGCCCCGCGGCCGCCGCCGGACTCTAACCACCATGCTCCGTCCGCCACATTCCGCTGCACGCATGCTTAGGCGCTACCGGCCCGGAACGCGGAGCTCGCCTGGTGCTGGCCGATGGCTGCCGGAGTCCTCTTCTCCAACGCCACCTGACGACAGCTGCCATCACCCCCAAAACCGGGCAGACACCGCCCCTCCCGCCCCCGGACGGCTCATTTCTTTCTCAACCCCTGAGGCCCTCCGCACACTCAACACCCAGAAACCCTTCTCTCCTCCGAGGGCCAAGGAAGGCTCCGACGGGAAGTGGGACGCAAGCAGGCAGGCGCACACACAGGGAGGGCGAGAAAGACGAGAGCCAGACGCACGGAGGAGAGACCCGAGGCTCAGAAGGCAGGGAGAGGGTGGCGGGCTCGGAGCAGAGGACAGAGGACCGGGAAACCGGTCGAGGGCCGGAAGCAGGAGGAGATGGGCGGAACGACCACGCCGTCTGGAGCCGCCACCACCACGCCACACATCCCCGCGACGCGCTGGAGGCTCAGCCCTGGGTGGTTGCGACCAGGGGCGTGACTGGCGCCAGAGGCGAAGGCGCGTGGGGGTGGGGGCAACTCGGCCCCCTAGAACCCTCCAACCCAGCCACTAGAGGCACGGCGGGGAGGTCTGCTGGGAGTGACACGAGGGAGACGCTGTTGTGAAACTCTGGGTGGGGGCGCTCTCGGACCGCCAGACTGGGGCTGAGTGTCCCCTGGGAGACAGGTGTGGGGAAGGCAAAGAGCCGCCCTCTCATCTGATCCCTTCACACTTACCCCCTTTTGCTCTCCTCCCCTCCGGAAGACTGCTAACCCGACCGGCTGCAGCGAACACGTGCCTGGCATGCACACGTGCCTCCCTCCCTCCTTCCTCTTTCCGCTGCATGCTGAAACACGTGCTCCCAGAAACACGTTAATGATCCTTCCACAGGTTTGCCTACGGAAACCCTGTTACAACTTTTACTTCCTCTAGATCATGCTCAGACTTGTCAGACTCTGCAACCCCCATGGACCCCGCCCAGTTCCTCTGTCCTTGGGATTTTTCCAGGCAAGAATACTAGAGTGGGTTGCTAGTTTCTTCTCCAGGGAATCTTCCCAAGCCAGGAATCCAACCCCGGGTCTCCTGCGACTCCTGTCTTGGAAATTCCAGAAAAACATTCTGGATTCTTTACCACTAAGCCACCTGGGAAGCCTGCGAGATCTAAGGTCCCTGAACCTTTCTGCCAGGGACTGTAACCAGTCCACAGCCTGTTAAGAGCCCAGTAACACAGCAGAAGTTGAAAGGTGGGAAAGCGAAGATTCACCTGCAGCTCCCCATCACTGAATTTCCTCCTGAACCATCCCTGTTCCCCCGCCCTCCTCCCATGGAAAAATTGTCTTCCTCAAAACTGGTCACTAGTGCCAAAAATGGTCACTAATGCCAAAAAGGTTGGTGATTGCTGCTCAAGATGGTTAAGTTACACTTTCTTGTCAGTGCTGTGCTAGGGCCTCACTAACCAATCCAACGGGTATTAATGACTGGGTATGTGTTCATGCCTTCAATTCTGCCAATTTAAACCAAATGATATGTAAGCCTTTTTACCTATAAAACAAAACATAACAGTTTTAAATGTAATTAGCTAGTTTTTATTCATCCAACAAGACATGCAGTCAACAAATATTTTTGAGGGGCTATTTAGCATCAGTAATACTTGTTTACCAGCTGAGCCAAACTTGTTTGGGAAGCCTTTGATACCATGTCCAATTCAGTTCCACTGTGAGGCCAGATCTGAGGCTGAGGGACTAACAGAAGGTCCTAGTTACATTATGAACCTAAGATATCAGGGACACACTGATTCTTGATGGTTCTAAAAAAGATAAAGGATTTTAGATACATGCCTTCCCTGAGTGAAGGAAATTGAAGAGAAATATCCTGAGTTCATGCATTTCTTATATATGGTTTTCAACAAATAAGTATTTTTTAAATTAATTTTGGTCTTTCTTAGGCACACAGCTTGAGGTATCACTATAAATTCAATAAATAATTCTTTCTGGATACCAGCCCCCAGGATAATTTGCTGAGTTCTGGGGATACAGAACATTCAGGCTCCAAGTTATCAACATTCTCACGGTCCAGTGGCAAGATGGTTATACAGAGATATGATTTCCAAAAATGTGTAGAAAGCTCTGGCAAGATTAAAAACAAGGGGCTCTGGGAACACAGAGGAAAGACACTAAATCACAGCCGGAGGGGTAAGTGAGCAGCAAGGATCAGGATAGGCACCTTTCAGAGGAAGGATTATGAAGTAGACACCATTATTATACCCATTTACATATTAGGAGACCAAGGGTCAAAGAGGTTATATTTGCTCAAAGTCACACAGTAAGCCCAAGGTGTTGCCAGTCTTCAAACCCAAGACTGTATGATCCCAGTGCCCTCTGCAGTTTATATTACCTTTGTTTTATGTTTGTTTATTAACAGCCATTCTTTATTTTTCAAAAAAACCTTATAAAACAAATACTAGAAGGACATTTAAAAATGTCATGCAGACCACACTAAATTACTCTGGTACATTACCCTTGTTTTAAAATGCAGGTTTTATTATTTTTCAGGTATGCTTAGGCCAACAGATCAAGAGAGGATTGCCACTGAAAAGACAGTCTGTTACAGTTCCCTACAGGAGGGGGGCATGCCATGACAGGCAGGGACACAGGGAAGCACTAGGATCCCTCAAAAGGCAGGGGGAGGGGGTTGGGGGAGGGAGCAACATGGGAGAAAGTCTTTATTGTGGATTTTGTTGGAAGAAATGGTCAAGGCAGGGTAAGCAGGTTTAGGATTGGCTAATTTGAATAATTTCAGTCAGTTCTAGGGCATAGGGGCCTACTTGTCTGGTACATGACTTTCGGGTAATTAAGGTAGCAGAATATTGGCCTAAGTGTGATAGCCCCTTTGAGAGCCTATAAAGAAGGTGGTTCAGCCATGGAAGTTCCTACACACAATTCTGGGGTCTGAAGACTCACATAAGCATCTCCATCGATAGCTCTCCTCTTCTTGGTCCAGCTGCATTCTGTGCTTTTGTTCTTTTCCAGTGAAATTAAAATATCTCAGGAGGGGGGTTCAGGATTGGGAACTCACGTACACCTGTGGCGGATTCGTGTCAATGTATGGAAAAACTAATACAGTATTGTAAAGTAAAATATAGTAAAAATAAAAATTAAAAATAAAATATCTCTACCCCTGGGTTCGATCCCTGGGTTGGGAAAATCCCCCAGAGAAGGAAATGGCAACCCACTTCAGTATTCTTGCCTGGGAAATCCCATGGACAGAGGAACCTGGTGGGGTACAGTCCATGGCGTCGCAAAGAGTCGGACATGACTGAGTGACTTCACTTTCACTTTCACTTTTCACCTTCTTTTAATTCATAGGATAATTGCTCAGCATTCCTCTTGCTGGACTAGGATATAGATATCATTAGGGAAGTTTTTCTCTTTGTTGTTGTTCACTGGCTCAGTCCTGCCCGAACTCTTTGCAACCCCATGGACTGTAGCACACCAGGCTTTCCTGTCCTACAGTATCTCCCAGAGTTGGTCAGACTCATGTCAATTGAGTCAATGATGCAATCCAACCACCTCATCCTCTGTCACCTCAATCTTTCCCAGCGTCAGGGTCTTTTCTAGTAAGTCAGTTCTTACCATCATGTGGCCAAAGTATTGGAGCTTCAGCTTCAGCATCAGAAGCTGATGATTTCCTTTAGGATTGACTGGTTTGATCTCCTTGCTGTCCAAGGGACTCTCAAGAGTCTTCCCCAACACCATAATTCGAAAGCATCAATTCTTCGGTGCTCAGCCTTCTCTCACATCCCTAAAGACTACTGGAAAAACCATAGCTTTAACTATATGGACCTTTCTCGGCAAAGTGTTATTTCTGCTTTTTGACATGCAGTCTAGGTTTGTCGTAGCTTTTCTTCCAAAGAGCAAGCATCTTCTAATTCTGTGGCTCCAGTCACAGTTCACAGTGATTCTGGAGCCCAAGAAAATAAAATCTGTCACTCTTTCTACTTTTCCCCCATCTATTTGCCATGAATGATGGAACCAGATGCCATGATTAGTTTTTTTAATGTTTTCAGCCAGCTTTTTCTTTCTCCTCTTTCACCTTCATTAAGTCTCTTCAGTTCCTTTTCACTTTCTGCCATTAGCGTGGTGTCATCTGCATATCTGAAGTTATTGATATTTCTCCAGGCAATCTTGATTCCAGCTTGTAACTGATCCAGCTTGGCATTTCCCATAATGTATCTGCATATAAGTTAAATAAGCAGAGTGACAATACATCCTTGATGTACTTCTCTCCCAATTTTGACCCAGTCACTTGTTGCATGTTTGGTTCTAACTGTTGTTTCTTGACCCTCATGTAGGCTTCTCAGGAGACAGATAAGGCAATCTGGTATTTCCATAGCTTTGAGAATTTTCCACAGTTTGTTGTGGTCCACACAGTCAAAGGCTTTAGCATAGTCAATGAAGCAGGTGTTTTTCTGGAAAATCCTTGCTTTCTCCATGATCCAACAAATGCTGGCAATTTGGTCCCTGGCTCCTCTGCCTTTTCTAAATCCAGCTTGTACAGCTGGAAGTTCTTGGTTCATGTACTGTTGAAGCCTAGCTTGAAGGATTTTGAGCATTACCTTGCTAGCATGTGAAATGAGGGCAACTGTATTGTAGTTTGAACGTTCTTTGGCATTGCTTTTTTAGGGATTGGAATGAAAAATGACCTTTTCCAGTTCTATGGTCACTGCTGAGTTTTTCAAATTTGCTGACAAATATCATCTTTTAGGAGTTGAAATATCTCAGCTGGAATTCCATCACCTCTGCTAGCTTTATTTATAGTAATGCTTCCTAAGGTGCACTGGACTTTACACTCAAGAATGTCTACCTCTAGGGTAGTGACTAAACCATCATGGTTATCTGGGTCATTAAGACCTTTTGTACAATTCTTCTGTGTATTCTTGCCACTTCTTAATCTCTTCTGCTTCTGCTAGGTCCTTACCATTTCTGTCCTTTATTGTGCCCATCTTTGCATGAAATACTCTTTTGGTATCTCCAATTTTCCTGAAGAGATCCCTAGTCTTTCCCATTCTATTGTTTTCCTCTATTTCTTTACACTGATTGCTAAGGAAGGCTTTCTTATCTCTCCTTGCTATCTTTGGAACTCTGCATTCAAATGGGTGTATCTTTCCTTTTCTCCTTTGCTTTTCACTTCCCTTCTTTTCTCAGCTATTTGTAAGGCCTCCTCAGACAACCAATTTGCCTTCTTGCATTTCTTTTTCTTGGGGATTGTTTTGGTCACTGCCTCCTGTACAATGGTATGAACCTTCATCCATAGCTCTTCAGGCACTCTGTTTATCAGATCTAATCCCTTGAATCTAGTTGACACCTTCATTGTATAATCATAAGAGATTTGATTTAGGTCATACCTGAATGGCCTAGTGGTTTTTCCCTACTTTCTTCAATTTAAGTCTGAATTTTGCAATAAGGAGCTCATGATCTGAGCCACAGTCAGCTCCAGGTTTTGTTTTTGCTGACTGTATAGAGCTTCTCTACCTTCAGCTGTAAAGAACATAATCAATCTGATTTTGGTATTAACCATCTGGTGATGTGCATGAGTAGAGTCATCTTTTGTGCTGTTGGAAGAGGGTGTTTGCTATGACCAGTATGTTCTCTTGGCAAAACTGAAATCTCCCCAAATTTGATTTCTCTAAGCATACATTTCTCTAGCAGGAAAACTCCTCAACTGACCATTATAGACCTTCCTGTATCCTCAGATTATCAAGGGAAACATGACTGGCTTTATATCCCCTTTAGAGAAGAATATTGGTGCTAAAGGAAACCTATAGTTACCATCAAACTCATTGATTTGCTTATTTAATAAATGATTCTCTTTTTCTATGAAGAAAAAAAAAAAAAGAAGAAGGTGGTTTAGATGTGGGCTTGGGTTGGAATTAACCCTGGGTGGGGCAGTCACTTCCAGTGTCAGCAAGGCCCCAAGAATGCAAAGCATTGGAATAAAAAAAAAATGTTCAGTGCAACTCTGCAGTCACTGTTATAACAATGTCTTGTTTTTTTCTTTTTTTTTTTTCTTTTCTGAATTTAATGTTTGGGAGTTTTATTAACATTTTATTTACTTATATATTAAAATGGGCTTCCCTGGTGGCTCAGACAGTAAAGAATCTGCCTTCAATGCAGAAGACCTTAGTTCAATCCCTGGGTTGGGAAGATCCCCTGGAGAAGCGCATGGCAATCCACTACGGTCTTCTTACCTGGAGAATCCCCATGGACACAGGGAGCCTGGTGGGCTACACTCCATGGGGTAACACAGAGCCAGACACAACTGGGTGACTAAGAACAGCATCCATTAAAGTAGGCTTTTCAGGTGGCTCAGTAGTAAAGAACCCACCTACCAATACAGGAGACATAAGAGGCATTGGTTCAATCTCTGGATTGGGAAGATCCCCTGGAGGATGGCATGGCAACCCACTCCACTATTTGTGCCTGGAGAATCACATGGACAGAGGAGTGTGGTGGGCTACAGTCCATAGGGTTGCAAAGAGTCAGACATGACTGAAGCAACTTAGCGTGCATGCATACATTAAAATTAAACACAAAAGGAGAGATCAAAACCATGGACAGATAGAAACAAATATCAGACTACCACATAACAGTGCTCTCTAAAATCTATGTGTCCTGTCATACCTAATACAGGGTATTTGAAAAGAATGTGATAAAAATCTGAAATAAACAAATAATACTTTACATTATAGGCATTACTCAATTCTCTAGATTTTGAGATCAGCTTTTTTTATACCAACTTTTAAAAAATATGTTCACAGTACTGGCAAATCTTTCAACAGTGTGCTTACCACCACACAATGTTAAACACATATTAATAATGTAGATGTAATTGTAAATTAGGAATATCAAGGGGACATTCCATGCAAAGATGGGAAAACAATAAAGGACAAAACGGTACGGACCTAACAGAAGTAGAACAAAATAAGAAGCAGTGGCAAGAATACAAGAACTATACAAAAAAGATCTTAATGACTTGGATAACCATGATGGTTTGGTCACTTACCTAGAGCCAGATATCCTTGTGTGTGAAGTCAAGTGTGCCTTAGGAAGCATTACTATAAACAAAGCTAGTGAAGGTCATGTAATTCTAGCTGAGCTATTTCAAATTCTAAAAAAAATGATGCTGTTAAAGTGCTGCACTCAATATGCCAGCAAATTTGGAAAACTCAGCAGTGGCCACAGAACTGGAAAAGGCCAGTTTTCATTCCAATCTCAAAAAAGGCAGTGCCAAAGGATGTTCAAACTACAATACAATTGCACTCATTTCACATGCTAGCAAGCTCAAAATCTTTCAGCTAGGTTTCAGCAGTACAAGAACCAAGAACTTCCAGATATTCAAGCTGTATTTAGAAAAATTAGAGAAACCAGAGATCAAATTGCCAACTTTCATTGGATCATAGGAAAAGGAAAGGAATTCCCAGAAAAACATCTACTTCTGCTTCATTGACTATGCTAAAGAAGCCTTTGATAGTGGCAGTCACAACAAATTATGGAAAACTTTTCAAGAGATGGGAGTACCAGGCCACCTTACCTGTCTCCTGAGCCGCCTATATGCAGACAAGAAACAACAGTTAGAACCAGACATGGAACAACAGACTGGTTCAAAATTGGGAAAGGAGTACATCAAAGCTGTATATTGACACCCTGCTTATTTAACTTATATGCAGAGTACATCATGAGAAACACTGGACTGGAGAAAGCACAAACTGGAATCAAGATTTCCAGGAGAAATATCAACAGCCTCAGATATGCATATGATACCATTTTAATGACAGAAAGTGAAGAGGAACTAAAGAGCCTCTTGATGAAAGTGAAAGAAGAGAGTGAAAAGCTGGCTTAAAACTCAATGTTCAGAAAAGTACGATCATGGCATCTGGTCCCATCATTTCATGGCAAATAGATGGGGAAAAGGTGGAAACAGTGACAGATTTTATTTTCTTGGGCTCCAAGATCACAGCAGACAGTGATTGCAGCCATGAAATTTAAAGACACTTGCTCCTTGGAAGAAAAGCCCTAACAAACATAGGCAGCATATTAAAAGGCAGAGATATCACTTTGCCAACAAAGGTCTGTATAGTCAAAGCCATGGTTTTTGCAGTAGTCGTGTATGGATGTGAAAGTTGGACCATAAAGAAGGCTGAGCACCAAAGAACTGATGCTTTTGAATGTGGTGCTAGAGAAGACTCTTGAGAGTCCCTTGGACAGCAAGATCAAATCAGTCAATCCTAAGGAAATTAATCCTGTCTATTCATTGGAAGGACTGATACTGAAACTGAAGCTCCAATACTTGGCTGCCTGATGCGAAGTGTTGACTCACTGGAAAAGAAGCTGATGCTGGGAAAGTCTGAGGGCAACCAAGAGGGCAAAAGAAGAAGAGGATAAGATGGTTGGATAGCATCACTGACTCAATGGACATTAGTTTGAGCAAGCCCTGGGAGATGATGAAGAATAGGGAAGGCTGGCATGCTGCAGTTCATGGGGTCACAGAGTCAGACACAATTTAGTGACTGAACAATTGTGGAGGAGCTGGAAGGCTTTGAGCAAATACTGAAAATGTATTTGCTCCACTCATGACGAAGGTTGGAAGCTGGAACGAGCATAACAAAGGGTTATGATCGTTCACCGAGTGCCTGAGGCTGGGAATGGATAACGAAGGGTTATATGCCCGGCCTTGAGACATTCGAAGGCTTCCTTCTGACCACCTGCTTCTGAGAGCAAGGACTGTTGTTTCATGATAAGACTCCCTTTAGAGTTTCGCCAAAGCTATGTTATGTCTTGGGCGATTGGAATTGTATTTTATGCTTGAATGCTTTAATGTTTATCTGGAATGGCTACGTGCAAGTCTGCCTTATGCTCTAGTCCCTGAGAATTATAAAACTGCGCAGTTAGATAATAAACTTTGTCAGTCCACTAGAGGCTGTCCCTGTGTGTCCTTTTCAGAGTGCGGTTCTCTGAGCCTTACAAACAATAACAACAATTGTAAACACAGAGAGGCATATAATTACATATCACAGATATAAGAGCTAATTCTTTTTCTTTTCTTACTCTGCATTTTAGCAACGTAATTATTTTTTGACTGCAGACCAACACCCTAAAATTGAATGTCATCTGTTTTAATTCACAGCCACCACTACATTTCCTGGGAGTCTGCTGCTGCTGCTGCTGCTGCTAAGTCGCTTCAGTTGTGTCTGACTCTGTTCGACCCCATAGACAGCAGCCCACCAGGCTCCCCGGGTGCCTGGGATTCTCCAGGCAAGAGTACTGGAATGGGTTGCCATTGCCTTCTCTGTCCTGGGAGTCTACTGGTCCTATAATATAGAACTAGGACTTAGCAGCAGCAGCAGCAGGACCAGTTACATAATTTGTTGGGCCTAGTACAAAATGAAGATGCTGGGTACCTTGTATAAAAAATCAGTAAGAATTTTAAGATGGTGGCTTAGTGTTAGTTGCTTAGTTGTGTCTGACTCTTTGTGACCCCATGGACTATAGCCCGCCAGGCTCCTCTGTCCATGGCATTCTCCAGGCAAGAATACTGGAATGGGTTGCCATTTCCTCCTCCATGGGATCTTCCTGACCTAGGGATCAGTCCCATGTCTCCTGCATTACAGGCAGATTCTTTACCATCTGAGCCACCAGGGAACCCCAAGACAGTGGCAGCTCATCATTAACCTAATCAGGGGCCAGAGCAACTGCACAGGTCACATATCACAAAACCAGCCCTGGTACAGCATAGTAGTCGATCAGCAGGCAACTTCCAGAGAAAAGAATACAGGAGGTCTTTGCAGTATTTCCTGGTTCCTGACCACAATGGAATCCTGGGGTAAAAGCTCTGCTCAGCTGTAAATGATGCAGGACTCTCAGAGAGGCCTTTCCCCTCCCCTTTCCCAGACTATAGCTGTTTCTGGGGATTGGACACTACTTGGATGCAGGGACACAAAGGGAAGACTACATCTTTCCATTATACTAGAGGGTGCAGAAATTTCCAAGAATAGCTCAGTAATGTCACTTTCTAAATACCTTGCTCCTGATTCTAGGTAGATTAATCTTCCTGTATAATAAATTATAATCTCTTGCTATGATCATTTTTACATGTGCCTTTGAGTTAATGTTGGGTGAGCTGGAATTTTTCACTTTTCATTTGAAGTTTGAGTGAATAGAGTGATTTTATACAATACAAAAACAACACTGTTCTTCCTATTAAACAGCAGCATATTAGAGTCCAAGCTATTGCTTTACACTTGGCAAAATGGTAGTACTCTATGCAGGGATATATCGTGCAGTTTATTTCAAAAAGAGAGTTAATTACTTTGCAAAGAACAAGGACAGTGTTCACAACTCAATGTGTGTTTCATTCCTATTATCTCTTATTAATCAGTAACCTCTCTTCCTGAATTTCAACTTCTGTTAAGACTGAGCTCAGTATGAATACCTATTTCCCAAGATTGTTTTGTGGATTAAAAGTTAGTACATGTAAAAATATTGAAGTAGGATTTATCTTCCTGACCCAGGATTGAACCAGGGTCTCCTGCTCTGCAGGTGGATTCTTTACCAACTGAGCTATCAGGGAAGCCCATAACTCATATAGACACAATAATTGTTATCTGTTATATCTATATGTCACGTAATGTGTAAAGATAACTTTCAGGCAATAATGTTAATCCCAGGTGTATTCTACTCATCCATTAAAATGAACTGAGGCAAAATTCCTGGAATACTCTTCTCATAAGTACTTACATAACTACTTTAGGGTCAAATGCTAAATTCCTAGAGTTTGTACTTTGGATGCTAAACATTTTGCTTTTTATATTTTTATGCAGTGGCTTCTGGTGTTGACAAAAGTGTTGCTCAATATTCTGTATAAACATATTCATACTGTAAAGTAAGTACACTAATGAGTCCCCTTTATGGATTACAGCCTTGTCATGGTGAAGGGGCTTGTGAAACTCAGTAAAGCTATGAGCCATGCCACCTGTGCAGGGTCACCCAAGACGGATGAGTCACAGTGAAGTGCTCTGACAAAACGCGGTCCACTGGTGGAGGAAATGGCAAACCACTCTAGTATTCCTATCTTGAGAACTCTATGAACAGTAGGAAAAGGCCAAAACCTACGATATTGGAAGATGAACCCCCAGCTTAGGTGTCCAATATGCTACTGGCGAAGAGAAGAGGGCAATTACTAATAGCTCAAGAAAGAATGAAGTGGCTAGACCAAAGTGGAAATGATGCTCAGTTATGGATGTGTCTGGTGGTGAAAGTAAAATCTGATGCTGTTAAGAACAATATTGCATAGGAACCTAGAATGTTAGGTCCACGAATCAAGGTAAATTTGACCTGGTCAAGTAGGAGATGGGAAGATTGAACATTGACATTTTAGGAATCAGTGAATTAAAATGAATGGGAATGGGTGGATTTAATTCACATGACCATTATAATTCACTACTGTGAGCAAGAATCCCTTAGAAGAAATGAAGTAGCCCTCACAGTCAACAAAACAGTCTGAAAAGCAGTACTTGCATGCAATCTCAAAAATGACAGAAATGATCCTGATTCCTTTCCAAGGCAAACCATTCAGCAACACAATAATCCAAGTCCAGCCCCTGACTAATGATACCAAAGAAGCTAAAGTTGACTGTTTCTATGAAAATCAACAAGACCTTCTAGAACTAACACCAGAAAAAGATGTCTTTTTCATCACAGGGGATTGGAATGGAAAAAATAGAAAGTCAAGAGATATCCAGAATAACACGTAAGTTTGGCCTTGGAGTAAAAATGGCTTTGGAGTACAAATGAAGCAGGGCAAAGGCAAAGAAAGTTTTGTCAAGAGAACACTCTGGTTCTCAAACAAAGCAAACACCCCTTTCCAACAACACAAAAGACGTTTCTACATATGGACATCACCAGATGGTCAATATTGAATGATTATGTTCTTCGCAGCCAAAATGGAGACGCTCCATACAGTCAGCAAAAACAAGACTGGGAGCTGTGTCACAGATTATGAGCTTCTTATTGCAAAATTCAGAATTAAATTGAAGAAAGTAGGAAGAACCACTAGGCCATTCAGGTATGACCTAAGTGAAATCCTTTATGATTATACAATGGAGGTATCAAATAGACTCAAGGGATTAGATCAGGTAGACAGAGTGCCTGAAGAGCTATGGACAGGGGTTCACACCATTGTACAGCAGGCAGTTCCCAAAACCATCCCAAAGAAAAAGAAATGCAAGAAGGCAATGTGGTTGTCTGAGGAAGCCTTACAAATAGCTGAGCAAAGGAAGAGAACTGAAAGGCAAGGGAGACAAGGAAAGATATACCCAACTGAATGCAGAGTTCCAGAGAATCACAAGGAGAGGGAAGAAGGTCTTCCTAAATAAGCAGTGCAAAGAAATAGAGGAGAACAATGGAATGGGAAAGACTAGAGATCTCTTCAAGAAAATTGGAGATATCAAGGGAACATCGCATGTAAGGATAGGCATGATAAAGGCTAGAAATAGTAAGGGCCTATCAGAAGCAGATTAAGAAGAGGTGGGAAGAAAACACAGAAAAAGCATACAAAATAGGTCTTAATGACCTGGATAACCATGATGGTGTGGTCACTCACCTGGACATCCTGGAGTGTGAAGTCAATTGGGCCTTAGGAAGCATTACTAGGAACAAAGCTGGTGGAGGTAACAGAATTCTAGCTGAGCTATTTAAAACCCTAGAAGTTGATGCTATTAAAGTGATGCACTCAATAATTGCAAACTTGGAAAACGCAGCAATTGTCACAGGACTGGAAAAGGTCAGTTTTCACTCCAGTCCCAAAGAAGGGCAATGCCAAATGAAAGTTCAGCGTGCTTACATGCATGCATGCTCAGTCGTGTCCAACTCTTTGTAGCCTCATGGACTATAGCCTGCTAGGCTCCTCTATCCATGTAATTTCCCAGCAAGAATACTGGAGTGGGTTTCCCTTTACTACTCCAGCAACCTACCCTAAAACTGTGCTAATTTCACATGCTAGCATGGTATGGATCCTTCAAGCTAGGCCTCAGCAGATACATGAACAGAGAACTTCCAGATGTACAAGCTGGGTTTAGAAAAGGAAGAGGAACCAGAGATCAAATTGCCAACATCATTGCATCCTAGATAAAGCAAGGATGAGTTCCAGGAAAACATCAACTTGTGCTTCATTGATGCCTTTAACTCTGTGGATCACAACAAACTGTGGAAAATTCTTAGAGATGGAATACCAGACCACCTTACCTGCCTCCTGAAAAACTTGTATGTGGGTCAAGAAGCAACAGTTAGAACCAGACATGGAGCAGCTGAGTGGTTCAAAATTGGGACAGGAATACGACAAGGATGTACATGGTCACCTTGCTTATGCAGAGTGTAACACAGAAATGCTGGGCTGGATGAATCAAAAGCTGGAATCAAGATTGTTGGGAGCAATATCAACAACCTCAGATATGCAGATGATATGACCTTAATGGCAGAAAGTGAAGAGGAACTAAAGAGCCTCTTGATGAGGATAAAAGAGGAAAGTGAAAAAGCTGGCTTGAAACTCAGCATTAAAAATACTGAGATTATGGCATCCAGTTCCATCACTTCATGACAAATAGAAGGGGAAAAAGTGGAAACAGTGACAGATTTTATTGTCTTGGGCTTCAAAATCACTGTGCATGCTGACTGCAGCCACAAGATTAAAAGATGCTTGCTCCTTGGCAGCTATGACAAACCTAGACAGAATATTAAAAAGAGATATCACTTTGCTGACAAAGGTCTTTATAGTCAAAGCTATGGTATTTTTCAGTAGTCATGTATGGATATGAGATTGGACCATAAAGAAGGCTGAGTGCTGAAGAATTGATGCTTTCAAATTGTGCTGGAGAAGACTCTTGATAGTGCCTTGGACTGCAAGGTGTTCAAATCAGTCATCCTAAAGGAAATCAACCCTGACTATTCATTAGAAGGACTGTTAGAGAAGCTCCAATACTTTGACCACCTGATACAAAGAGCCGACTCACTGGAGAAGACCCTTATGCTGGGGAAGATTGAAGGCAAAAGAAGAGGGCAGCAGAGTGTGTGATAGTTTGATAGCATCACCAACTCAATGGACATGAATTTGAACAAATTCCGGGAGATAGTGGAAACAGAGAAGCCGGGCTTGCGGCAGTCCTTGTGGTCTCAAAAAGTTGGACACAACTTAGTGGCTGAACAACAACAACAATAATTAGTTGCACTGTCCATTTTTGAAATATCTAATTTGATTTTAAAGTATCATTACTAGAGAAAGATCTGTCAAATGTTAAGAGTCTAGCTGCTGGAGTCAGAAATATCTGGGTATATGATTATAATCCTAATTAGAATAAGAGCCATCTTTACTGGGCACTTACCATGTGCCAGACGCCTTTGGAAGTACTTAATGCACAGCATCCATTTTAATACTTACAACAATCTAGGAGCCATGCACTTTTATCGTGCTTCATTAACAAATGAGATTTAGGATCGCAGGTTCATTAACTTGTGAAGGAACATACAGTGAGTCAATAGGAAAATCAGAATTTAAACTAGGAATTCTAACTCTAGAAAATGATGACAATGTATGCTCAATCATATCCCACTCTTTGCAACCCCACAGACTGTAGCCTGCCAGGCTCCCAGGACAACCCCATGAGAAGTCCATGGGATTTCCCAGGCAAGAATACCGGAGTTTGTTGCCATTTCCTACTCCAGGGGATCTTCCCGATCCAGGGATTCAACCCATGTCTTTTGCATCTCCTGCATTGGCAGGTGGATTCTTTACCACTAGCGCCACCTCTAACTCTAGAGCCAAGTCCAACTAGCAATATCTCAAGAGTCACAGAATTTCTCTGAGTCTCAGTTTCCACATTGGTAAAATGGTACTAAATATAAGCCCTCTGACCTGAGGTTGTGACACTTGCTGCATTAAAACTACATATTTTACATTCTAGTTTTTGGTCATCTGTAGAATTACTCAAGAATAAGCATGTTGGAAGAGGTCAAGAGGACATGACCAACAGTTGACTCTCAAGCTGGACCTGAGCAACTGGGGGCTCCTCAATCCCTCTACAGTCTTTGGAAGGTACTTTTGGAAGTACTACCATTTCCAAAGCTGGTGCCGTTTTCAAGGACAGAGCCTGAGATAGCAATGTGATGTTGAGACCATCTGATTGGTATGCATGACTGAACCCAAGTAAGGTCACTATGTAAACTTTCAAGATTCTGCCAGGCAGATATGGAGATCTACTGTCTTGCAGCTGTCCAACAGAAGCCTGAAATGTAAGTTCCTTGTGGAGAATTACCTGGAAGTCCAGTGGTTAGGACTCTGCGCATTCACTACTGAGGGCCTGGGTCAAATTCCTGGTTGGGAAACTGAGATCCCACAGGCCAAGTGGCATGACCAAAAAAAAAAAAAAGACTTAAATGTGAAAGGCCAATTTTTTTTAAGTAAGTTCTTGAGACTTCCCTGGCAGTCAAATTGTTAGGGCTCCTCTTTCATGGCTGAGGACCCAGGTTCAATCCCTAGTCAGGGAACTAAGATCCCACAAGCCACATCGTATGGCCAAAATAAATAAATCTTTTTAAAATGTAAGTTCTTTGCTTATTAAAACTGACATCTACCAATCTGGAGTAGTCTGCCTCTTTCTTCCATCTTTCCTTGCCCTTCATGTACAGGATCCAGTTTGTGAACCAACAAAGTAATATGATAAAGTAAAAACTTTTAAAATATTTGTGTTCTCGAAAATAACTTCTTTAGTTCTAAAGATTTTTAGTAGCATGCCCAACAGGTTTTTGTTCCAATTCTTGAATTATTTTTTCTATTTTAGTACAGATGATGCATCCCACTTTGATCCTTCAGAGACACCAAAGGCTTGACTGGGTGACACATTTTTGAAGGAGTAAGGACACTTGGTGGTACAGATTCTGGGAAGATGGTGCTAACAGTGGCTATATAGCTTTTTGATCTCTCTAAACACTCACATAAAAACAGAGCAACAAGAGCAAAAGCAAAATGCATGAATAATATTTTCAATAAATGTAGGTTATAAGATACCCTCTCAGCCCCCCAAAATTCAAGCAGATGAGGACAAACCACTAAAAGTTGCATTACTTACATGTTATCGGTGTCTGTGCAGAAAGAAAAAGAAGTATCGGTGCAGCATTTTACTGACTTGATAATAAGAGACCACAACCAACCAATTCACTGGAAAGAGAAACTGAAACTGCCAAGGTTTCTGCCCTTTTCAATACCAGGTAAGTGCAAGGAGCCCAGCTCAAAAGACACCAAAGGTGCTGGAAGCATCATAGCCCTTGTAAAGTCCCCAAACTGACATGTCAGGGCTCCCTTTTAGGACGGGAGCCCACAATATGAGAAACTGCTGGAGTTGGAATCATGATTCAGTAGGAAATGTGTAAGAAAATGAGAAGGTCTAAAACTGTACTGTACACTCATGTCCACACTTGTGGCTACTGAGTACTTGAAATGTGGCTAGTCAGAATTAAGATATGCTGCAGGTGTAAATTACACACCAGAGTTTGAAAGCTTCATAAGAAAACATTTTAAATATCTCATTAATTATAATATTAAGTAAAGTAAGAAAAAGACAAATACCATACGGTATCACTTATATGTGGAACTTAAAATATGACACAAATGAATAAAACAGACCCACAGACATAGAAAACTTATGATTACCAAAGGGGAAAGGGGTTAGGGAAGGGATAAATTGGTAGTTTAGGATTAGTGGATACAAACTACTATGTATAAAATAGACAAGGCCCTACTGTATAGGACAGGGAACCATATTCAATATCCTATAATAAACCATAATGGAAAAGAATATGAAAAATATATGTATATATATACACACATGGCTGAATCACTGCTAATACACCAGAAACACACCATTGTAGATCAACTATACTTCAATAAAAATATTTTTTCATCTAAAAAATAAATATTTCATAAATAATTATATATTTATTATATGTTGAAATAATATTTTGGATAGATAAATTATTAATATCATATGTTTCTTTAGGCATTTTTTAATGTGGCTACTAGAAAATGTTATTACACGTGTAGCTAGAATTATATTTCTACTGAACAGAACTACATGTTACTGAAGTTGGAGATGTCTTTTAGACATCCCAAGTAGAAAAGTCAATTAGGTAGCTAGATATATGTGACTGGAGTACAAGAGAATAGGGAGAGGCAGCTTCTTTTACTGGTTTGGTTTAAATTTTCTTTCACTCTGTTTTTTAAAACGTGGTCTCCTACCATGTTTCCACAACTTAACTTCTTAAAAAAAAAAAAAAAAAGCTGAGCAGAGTTTCATTACAGAACCAGCAATATGGCCAAGGTGGAAAATACAAAACATAGACCATACCACCAGTTATTTCAAAGATGAGATATATGCCCTATTCGTAGCATGGTATATGTCCATCCATTTCTCTCCAAATGTCTATACATGCACACACAAATACACACATACATACTCACCTCACATATCTGCTCACACTTAGAATAATTTTTTAAATGGGATTATCCATTAACACAATTTTTACTAAGTGTATGACCACTTTTACATCAGTCATTAACCTTGAACTTGGCCTAGAAAATTCCATGGATTGTATAGTCCATGGGGTCACAAAGAATCCGACAGGACTGACCGACTTTTACTTTCACTCTCCCAGGCATTCCCCTCCCCTCTCCTCACAGACCTCAGGAACCTTTGCTCCCAACATAAAAATTTTTTTCTCCCCTGGAAACTGAGACCTTCACCCTTGGGCTCCTGACTCCTGCTATTCTCCTCCTTCCTGCATCTTCCTTCCAGCACCTCCTACTCCCACCTGAGGAGGAAGTATTCCCCCTACATGCCCTACCTCTTATTCAACCTGGATATCTCCATCACCCCTTTTCTCTAGCCACCCTGGGTTAAACCCTGCCCCCTCTTCTTGTCCAAGCTGCAAATCACCTATGCAAATAGCATTTATAATATGTAAATGCTATTTTCCTGGAAAGAACTCTATGTTAGACAGTGGAAATAAAAGATTGCTAGGATCGTATTTCATTCCCTCCCCCTTCCAATGAGTCAGCTAGTATTTCAACAACTCTTAAATCCTCTAAATAAGACATAGGATTAACAGTGGTTTTTTGGACAAAAAAAAAAGTCACATTTTTTAAATGAAATTAACTTTATTTATTCAAAAATTTCATTGCATAAACGCAACTTGGAAAAGGGAAAGCTCAACTTAGAGGCAAACAGAGGCCTTTTGCAGGGATAAGCAGGGGCTGGAATTAAGTGCCAACAGCAGATAAACGCTAAACAGTGCCATTACAGGAAGGAGAGGCTTCAAAACTGCCTTTCCAAACAAGAGCTTCAAAACTGCCTTTCCAAACAAGAACTTCAAAACTGCTCATGATGTTGGTTAATGGCTAGAACATTTGTAAACCTCACAGGTAATCGCGGAACAGGCAGCCCATTTAGGGCAATGGGATGGATACTGATTCCTTCCGCGGGACTCATGAGGATGCTCATGAGAATCACAGCACAGGAGGTGGAGGAGAGGGAGGTGGGCTCCCTATTTCAGCCGGCTCTTCTAAGGAGAGAGGGCTCAGGGTTTCAAGCTCTGGCAGCAGGATACGCCTAACGCCAGCAGGGCTAGGAGTGGAGATGGTACCCACACCAGAAAAACTAGCGGAAGAGGGAAGGGCTCTCCTGTCAGAAAAATTAACGGGGGATGGGGGGGAGCTCTGGTCAGAAGACCCAGGGGAGTTAGAGCAAGAGGAAGAGGATGAATTCTCAGCATACTCCCTAGGGAAAGTAAAGAACCTACCAGGAGGTGAGGGTGAGGAGGCACGCATACGGACCGCATGCCAAACTCGCTGGGGACTAAGCCTTGGGGGCTCGGATTCAAGAGAACTTGAGCTGCTCTGGCGTGGAAGCCCTCCTCCGGCGAACCCAGGGGATGAAGGAGGACTCTCACCATTAGGCCCAACGGGAGAGGGGCAGCTAGTAGGTGGTGATCTTCGCTGGGTGGCCCGGCCCCGGAGGGCAGAGCCTGAAGCAGGGCTGAGGCTTTGGAGGGGAGGGCCTAGCCCCACTGCCCCACTCAGGGCAGGGCCTGGCTCATGTGCACCGCGACGCGAAGCACTTCGGCGGCGGCGAGCGCGGCCATGCACGGAACCATCGCGGCGGCGACCATCAGGGCCAGGCGTGGAGGCAGAGCGGCCGCGATGATCAGGGCCAGGCGTGGAACCAAGGCGGCGGCGGCGACGAGCAGGGCCAGGCGTGGAAGAAGGGCGGCCGCGATGATCAGGGCCAGGCGTGGAAGCAGGGCGGCGGCGGCGACGAGCAGGGCCAGGCGTGGAAGCGGGACGGCCGCGAAGATCAGGGCCAGGCGTGGAACCAAGGCGGCGGCGGCCGCGACGAGCAGGGCCAGACACGGAAGTAGGGCGGCCACGATGATCAGGGCCAGGTGTGGAACTACGGCGGTGGCGGCGGCGGCGGCGAGCTGGGCCAGGCGTGGAAGCAGAGCGGCCGGGATGATCAGGGCCAGGCGTGGAACCAAGGCGGCGACGGCGGCGACGAGCAGGTCCCGGCGTGCACGCAGGACAGCCGCGAAGATCCGGGCCAGGAGTGGAAGCAGGGCGGCTGCGACGAGCAGGGCCAGGCGCGGAAGCAGGGCCGCTGCGACGATCAGGACCAGGCACCAAAGCAGAGCCCCTGCGAAGATCTCCACCAGGCGCAAAAGCAGGGCGGCCGCGACGAGCATGATCAGCCGCGGAAGCAGGGCCGCCACGAGGACCAGGGACAGGTGCCAAAGCAGGGCGGCCACGGCGAGCAGGGCCAGGTGCAGAAACACGGCCGCCACGAGGATCAGGGCCACGTGTGGAAGCAGAGCGACCGCGACGAACAGGGCCAGGTGCGGAACCACCGTGGCGGCGACGATCAGGGCCAGGCGCCGAAGCAGGGCTAGGCGCCAAAGCAGGGCTAGGCGCCAAAGCAGGGCGGCCGTGACTAGCAGGACCAGGCGCGGAACTACCGCGGCGCGGACGAGAACGGCCCGGCGCCGACGCAGGGCGGCCGTGACGAGCAGGGCCAGGCACGGAACCACCGAGGCGTCGACGACTACGGCCAGCCGCGGAAGCAGGGGCGCCACGAGGATCAGGGCGAGGCGCCAAAGCAGGGCGGCCGCGACGAACAGGGCCAGGTGCGGAACCACCGCGGGGGCGAAGCGCAGGGCCAGATGTGGATGCAGGGCCGCTGCGACGACCAGGGCCAGGCGCCAAAGCAGGGAAGCCGCAATGATTAGGGCCAGGCGCGGAAGCAGAGCGGCGGCGACGAGCAGGGCCAGGCACAGAAGCAGGGCTGCCACTACCATCAGGGCCAGGCGCGGAAGCGCTGCGGCGGCGGAAAGCAGGGCCTGCTTCGGGTATACCGCCGCGAGTTGGGCCTCGCTTGGGTGCACGGCTTCCGCGTTGAGCAGGGCCGGGCGCTGATGCTTGACGCCCAAGAGCAGGGCTCGGCCCGGATAGACGGCGACTGCGACGAGGTGGGCCTGGATTGGGAGCACAGCGGTAAAAGCCAGCAGGGCCCTTATCAGCTGCACCGGACCCGGCTGTATGGCTACGGAGAACAGGGCCTGGCCTGGCTGCCTGACTGCGGAGAACAGGACCTGATGGAGTGATGCTGCCCCGGAGGGCAGGGCGTTGCACAGCTGCACCGCTGCGGAGGTGAGGGCCAGGACCCGCTGCTTGACTGCGGGGAGCAGGACCTGGTGCTGTGGCCTGGCTTTGGAGGGCAGGAACCAGCTGCGACGCGTGGTTCCTCAAAGAAACAGAGCTGCTGGGCTCAGACCTTGGAGAAGATGGCGGCGAAGACACGGACCTCGAGGGCACAGCAGCCACTGGAAACAGACAGCGTCGAGGAGGGTTCTGAGCCGTGGCAGCCTCCTCGAGGCTGAGCCACTTCCTCCCACGGCCCTTCCCTGGGCTAGCCATCTGGGTGGAATGCTTTTCAATGCCCCCCGCGGCTTGCCCAACGGCAGCTCCACTGCGAGCAGGCGCCATCTGGATGCTTTGGCCAGACTGGGGCACCACACAGCTCAGCTCCACGTCGGGACTCTCACCACCCTGGAGGTCAGGGCGCCCCCTCCCCTGCACACCTTCCATGGAGGACTCCCCCAGTTCCTCCCCAATGAGCAAAATGGCGGTGGTAGCCATGTCGCAGGATGAGGAACCTGCTGTGCCACCATGTGGGGCACCACCACCCACAGCGCCACCACCCAGTAAGAGGGGTTGGTCAAGACCGTTGGGACCAAGGCACCAGGACTGGTGTTCTCGGCCCCGCAGGCGTCACCAGGGGCAGAGGCGACCTCGTTCTTTGGCCCTGTGGGCATCTCACCCTGCTGTGGCTTCTGCTCCTTCTCCAAAGACGACTGGGTGGCCATAATGCTAGGTTCTACCTCAGACGCGGAGAACACAGCTGCAGACGCTACCTCAGTCGAGCTCCGAGCGCAAAGAGAGAGGACGGTGGGCGGATCCCCTGAAGTCTTCACTTCTGATTGGTGGGCTAGATGTCATGTGACCTTCGTCTCCCTGGCAACAGGCAAATATGGCTCCACCTAGCGTGAAGAGAACGGTTTGCTCCACGCCTCTGGAGTCTGCTTTGCCCGCCAAGGGCCCCCCGCTGAGTCAATGCAGTGAATTCCCTATCCTAACCCCAGGAGTGTATTATGTGTTTTCAAAGAGGGGTTGAGGATGGGGAGGCTGTATATATTCGAGTCACAATTCGAGTCACACCCCTTCCCAAATCAGCTTAGCTTGTAGCACTACTCTGGTGGCTCAATCCTTAGCTAGGCGTCCCTCCTGGAATATGGTGAGGACACTGGACCCATATCAGTGGCCCTGGAAAGGATGGTCCCAAAACTGCTTCGAGCATCTGGCTGACCCATAAGAAGGTCTGCTCAGAGAGCAGCCTGAAAGTGAGCAAACAGAACGGATGGGTCCTACATCGGGGTCTTGGCTCAGGATGTTCAGTATGCTTCGAACTTGCCACTGCCCTGCTTCCTGAACACAAACAGATTGCCTGGGATTAAGGGTGGTATTGTCCTTAAAGATACGTCATCATTTCTATGGGCTGTATAGTAATCCACTGGTGAATGTACATTAATTTATTTGACCTACTCTCTAGTTTCTGTTAATATAAACATGATGTGATGCAAAGGCTCGAAGTTTAATATCTGCACACATTTTTAGTCATGAAAGTCATTATTACCGCATGTTAAGTACCCAAAACAAAAGTAAATGTAGGAAAGCTAGATTCTAGATTCCCACAGACCAGCAAGCTAGTACTGCTGCTGCTGCTGCTGCTGCTGCTAAGTCGCTTCAGTCGTGTCCGACTCTGTGCGACCCTAGAGACGGCAGCCCACCAGGCTCTGCCGTCCCTGGGATTCTCCAGGCAAGAATGCTGGAGTGGGTTGCCATTTCCTTTTCCAATGCATGAAAGTGAAAAGTGAAAGGGAAGTAGCTCAGTCGTGTCCGACTTTTCGCGACCCCATGGACTGCAGCCCACCAGGCTCCTCCGTCCATGGGATTTTCCAGGCAAGAGTACTGGAGTGGGTTGCCATCGCCTTCTCCGGTCTGACATATCTACATGCTACCAATTATGAAACAAAGAAAAGAAAGTGAAGTCACACAGTTGTGTCCAACACCGACTTTTCACGACCCCATGGACTGCAGCCTACCAGGCTCCTCCGTCCATGGGATTTTCCAGGCAAGAGTACTGGAGTGGGTTGCCATTGCCTTCTCCGGGGTAGTACTAGGAATGTTTAATTATTTTTTGGTCAAATGGCCATGCGTAAATAATTCATAGTTCTTTTGTTTTATGAAAATGGAACTTTTCATGCATAGATCTTGTTCTGTAACCTGCCTTTTGTGTCCAGAAAACACACTTTCCAAGTCAGTAAATAAATTTCCACAAGGCCATTGTATAACTACAAAATATTCCTTTTATGGAGGAAGCTTACATTTTCAAACATTGCTATATTGATCAATGTTTATATTATTTCCAACTTTTCACTCTCTGTAACACATCAATGTAAGATATATCCTTTTTACAAAAAATTGTTCATATCCTCCAGTGTGAATTTATTGTAGATAAATTCCCAGAAAAGGATATTCTGAATATGGGCCATACACATTTGTAATTCTTTGATAAGAATTTTGGTTAAGTGGCTCTCCTGAAAGTTGCTGTTGCAGCAATTTTGGCCAAATGAAATGGGATATTTAGTGGAATGGATGAACAAATTGACTGAAACACAACACAAAAATAGAATGGAATAGCATTTGGATTGTTAAATAATATGGAATGGAAAATGGATTTGAAATGGAATGCAGAATGTGATGAAATTGAAACTGATTGTAGTGGAAATTAGAATAAAATGGAAAAGGAATATGGACTTGAATAGGATTTGAAATGGAAAGTTTAATGGAATATAATGGAAAAATGGAATGGAATGCAAAATGTAAATATGGTAATGGTTTTATTCCAATGGTCTATGGAATAAAAGAAAAATGTTATATGAGAAAAGGAATGAAATGGAGTATC
>SJYT01003132.1:681011-737185 GCA_006410635.1 Cephalophus harveyi
AGTCTAAGATTATGAAGGATGAAAAAGCAATTGAATGCAAATGGAATTTGTAAAATCAAATATTGATGAAGTACAGGATGGACTTAAATGAAAAATAAATGAACAGAATGTGTTCTGGTCATCCATCATTCCACAATATAGTGCTGTGGGATGTCCATTTCATTATACTCATGAATATCTATAGAGATATATTTATATATATAGTTTTCCCCATTTACTTATTTGCTCTTCTCTAAGATCTCAAACTTTATGCTAAGGAAGTTCCTCTGTTAAACTGTACTGGTGTGTCTAAAGTGCCCTCTCCTTTTTATTTCCCAGTTCTCCTGTTTAGGAGTTAGTGTTTATGTACATTTGTGCTTATAGAAAAAGAATCTGGAAGGGTAAGCTTTGTTCTGTCATATTTTATCTTCTGAATGTTTTCAATGAGCATACCTTATTCAGACTCAGAAAAAATAGGACTATTTGCATTTTTAAAACAATTTTAATGTTTGATTAGATTTTAAACTGATGTAAACAACAACAACAACAAAAACAGGCTATCTCATATACTACTGAATGGAGTTATAAATTCATAGCATCTTGCCAGATGGAACATATTCATTTGACATTATAATTTCTTTTCCAGGCATTAACTCTAAAGAAATACTCATACATGCATGCTAAGTTGCTTCAGTCATGTCCCATTCTTTGCAACCCTATGAACTGTAGTCTGCCAGGCTCCTTTGTCTATGGGATTCTCCAGACAAGAATACTGGAGTGGGTTGCCATGCCCTCCTCCAGAGGATCTTCCCGACCCAGTGATCAAACCTGCATCTCTTACATCTACTTCACTGGCGGGTTCTTTACCACTAGTGCATAATCTGAAATCCTATTTCCAACAGGATACTTGATGTCCATAGAACAAACCTATGCAGCTTTCATAGGATATTTTTGAAAAAATTTTAATACCATGGAAAAATGACTATGATATTTACGTACAAAAAAACACATGATGTATTATATCTACTGATCTGTATTTACATCAGTATATTTATTTTTAACATCTAAGTAACTTTCTACGTATATTAGAATTTCATTCACTACAGTGCAATGGAGGGGGTGGGCCTCTGGAAATGTCTGTAGACTGACACAATTGGGGAGAGAGAGGTGCTAGGTACTGGCATCCAGTATGCAGAGGCTAGGTATGCTCTCAATCACTTCAATGAAAAGGAGAGCCTCTGACAACATAGAATTATCTGACCCCAAATGCCAATAGTGTCCAGTTTGACAAACCCTGTGGTAAAGCATTTAGATAATTCATAAAAGTTTAAGAAAACTTAAATCATGATCAATCCTACCAGTCATTGATAACTATTGCTAAAGTTTGATATGTGTATGCATTAAATTTTCTAAAATAATTTTGTGCTTTAATAAATAGCAAAAGGGTATTTTTGAAATGAACTGGGTTTTTTTTTCATTTTAAAATTTATTCTTCAAAAAGCTACAAATGTGTTTCACATATGAGGCTTACTCGTCATTGCTTAAGAAATTGTATAATTTAAGAATCATAATTTCAATTCATTTTACATGGAGGAATATTCTACAAAAAACCCATCCTCATCTATTTACTGATTCTCAAACTTCTAAATCAAAGTATTAATATGTAAACACTTATATATTTAGCTAAAATATTTTAATATTTGGCTAAAATAATGAAAATTTGTGGCATCATAATCATGATGCAATGTATTTGATAGATAAAGGGCAGTGTGTTTGACTAATATGTCATAGTAACCTCATTACTATTCCAGTGACTGTGAATGTGTATTTCTCAGTTGTGGTTAATGAGATATAAATGTAAGTAGCTTTGGGGTTTGGAGAATGGTTTCTTAGCTCTTAAAAAACAGAAGAGACACAACAGATTATTCACAAAAAATAACTTAAAGAATGTATGTACCAAATCTTAGAATTAATAAATGAATTGAGCATGATTGCTGGATATAAGGTAAATATTACAAAATTGAGATGTATTTCTACATATTAGCTTCAAAAATTATAATGAAAAAAATTTAATGCCATTCACTATAAATCAGAAAACATTAAATACCTAGGAACAAATCTAAGAAAAGATTCGCAAGACCTCTGTCCAGAAATCTATGTATTTCTGAGGGATACTAAAGAAGACATAATTGGAGAAACATCATCTTCATAGATTAGAAGACAGCATTATGAAAATCAAATCTGAAATTCTCATCAAAATGATTTATGGATCCAATCTAACTTCTGTTGAAATCCCAGATGATTTTTTGTAAATGGAAATTATCAAACTGATTCTAAAGTATATATGGATATCAGAGAACAGCCAAAGTCATTGAGAAGAAGAAATTTAGAGGACTTTCAAAGCCAGATTGCAAGGCCAACTGCAAAGCCATAATCATTAAGATAGTGTGATTTGTGTAAAAGAATAGATAAATAGACTGATGGAACAAAGAAAAAAGTTCACAAGCAGACACATACACATAGGGCCATATAACACACACACACACACACACACATATTTGCACCTAATTTACAACAAAGGTACCATCGCAGTACTTGGGAGGAAAGAGAGTCACTTAAGTAAATGCAATTAGATTAATTGTATATCCATCCTTGTGAAGAAAGTAACTTTAGCTCCTAACTTATACACAAAAGTTAATTCCAGAAAATAAAGCTAGAAAATTATATATAAGCATTTTATCAACTATACTTCAATAAAAGAAGGAAAGAGAAAGGAAGAATTTCATAATGTATAAATGTAGCTTCATGACTTTGGAGTAGATGATGATATCTCAAACAGGACAGAAAAAGCACTGAGAATGAAAGAAAACATTGAAAAAATATAAACTTTCACACACACATACATCCAAAAAAATATGTACAGGATAAAATCAAGAAGAAAAAAAGCAAATGCAATTTAACATTGGCACAATATTTCAACAGGCACATCACAAAATGGAACATCCAGATGACCAAGAAACAATAACAGATCACCCAAACTCAGGCATGAGGGTTGTGAAAATTAAATTACAAAGAAATATCAGTAAATATCTACCAGAATAGTCAGAATGACTACCAGTAGATGGAGTTGGAGAAAATAAAGAAGTGGAACTCTAACTGCTGGTGGGAGTGTAAATTGGTACTACCACTTAGAAAACTGTTTGGCAGGCATCATTTTAGAATTCCTCCCTCTGACCCCAAGCAATCCAATCTATCCCACATAGAGTATTCATTAACCTCATGTCACAGTTTCCAGATTTCTCATGGTATTATAGCATCAGCTCAATTCTAAAAGCTCATCTAAATCTCATTGGTTCAAAGTATGAAAACCTTATCATTTTATTCACCTAAATCAAGCATGCATGAGGTTCCTGGGTATAATCCAACAGCATAACTTCTGGGGCACAATCCCTCTCCAACTATATACTGGTGACACTAAAATGACAAACTACCTTCCCCCAGCACACAATAGTGGGACTGGCATGGGTTAACAGCTATAAAAATTCTGTTTTAATATGAGGGGACATGGAAGGTAGAAAGGAGTTAGAATTCCAAAGCAGTCTGGAAATTCATCTGATTCCTAGTAACAGTCTCTCCAAGGCAACTGTCTTTTTCTAAGGAAACTCTGTCTTTCTCTAGTATTTTGACCTCAAAATTCCTCCAGCCTTCACCCAATACTCAATTCCAAAGCCACACACACGTTTTTAGGGGTTTGTAATGGCAATAACCCACATCCAGGTATCAAAACCTCTATTTTGCTATTGATGTGGAAAAAATGACCACACTCTTAGCAGCTTAAAGTAGCCTTCATTTAGTAGCTCACAGTTATGCAGGTCAGAAGTCTGTGCCCGATGTGACCAGCTTCCCAGATAGGGTATAATAGGGTGAGATGATAGTGTTCCTTTCTGGAGGCTCTGGGGAAGAGTCCCTCCCAAACTCTTCCATCTTGTTAGCTGAATTCACTTTCCAACTGCTAAAGGACCGAGGCCCCTCATTCCACTGCTGGCTGTCAGCCTGGGGCAGCACTCATCTCCTAGAGGCTGCCTGCACTTCCTCAACTTCTGTGCATCCATGTGTGCTAAGTCACTTTAGTCATGTCCAATTCTTTGTGACCCTGTGGGCTGTAGCCTACCAGGACCCTCTGTCCACGGGATTCTCCAGGCAAGAATACTGGAGTGGGTTGCCATGCCATCCTCCAGGGGATCTTCCCAACCCAGGGAACAGACCTGCATCTCCTATGTCTCCTGCACTGGTAGGCAGGTTCTTTGCCATCAGTGCCACTTGGGAAGCCGTTGTCATCCTGTAGCCCCCTTCAAATACTCTCTCATGCTTCAAACCTCTCTTTCAGCCAAGGCCTTACCCTGGTAAATGGGCACCTGATTATGTCTGGCCCACCCCAAGTAATCTCCCTGTCTTATGGTTGACTGTAACAATTACATCTGCAAAATTCTCCCCCTCCATACAATTAACACAATCATAGGAGTTATACCTTATATCCACAGGTTCCATTCATATTCAATGAAGAGATTATACAAAGTTAAGATCCTGAATTCTGCCTACTGTACAAAGTATATATGTAACAGAAATGCATAAACTTGTTCTCCAAAATACATGAGTAAGGCTGTTCTTAGTAGCACTATTATAAATAGTCAAAAACTGGAAAAAGTCTGAATGTTGATCAACAGTTGAATGAATAAATACAAGTATAGTATCTATATAATGGAATACTATGAAGTGAAGTGAAGTGAAGTGAAGTTGCTCAGTCGTGTCCGACTCTTTGCGACCCCATGGACTGTAGCCTACCAGGCTCCTCCCTCCATGGGATTCTCCAGGCAAGAGTACTGGAGTGGGTTGCCATTTCCTTTTCCAGGGGATCTTCCCGACCCAGGGATCGAACCCGGGTCTCCAGCATTCCAGGCAGATGCTTTAACCTCTGAGCCACCAGGGATGAAATTATAAAATATCCCTACATTCAACAAATATGGACAGATCACAAAATCACTGTACTGAACAAAGGAAATGGGCATTAAAATGCACAAGACTGATAATTCTGTTTATATGAAGTTTTAAAAACAGGCAAAATGAATATATAGTGACATAGGTTAGAAGAGCTTTCAGATGTAATGGCTACATAAAGTCATAATAACTTTCAGGTGTAATGACTACTTAAGGTCATAAGGTCATATGTTTCTGGGTACCAGTACTATTCTATATCTTAGTATTGGTTTTACATGCAACTGTTTGCTCTGTAAAATGTCATCAAGTTGTTGCCCTTTATGTTTTATTAACTGTTCTCTTTTCGACTTCAATGACAAAAAAAGCTAATATAAAAGAAAATCCTTATAAAAGGCAAGAAGAATTGTACATCAGAGACACAATCCCTTATAGGCAATTTTAAAGTGGAAATGCTTTTAACCTTTCCAGACTTCAGATTATATTATAAAGCTACAGTAATCAAAATAGCTTGGTATTGGTACAAAAACAGGCATATAGATCAATAGAACAGAATAAAGAACCCAGAAATAAACCCACACACCCACAGTAAATTAATCTATGACAAAGGAGGCAAGAATATTTAGTGGAGAAAAGAGAGTCTCTTCAACAAGTGGTGATGAAAAATTTGGGTAGCTACATATAAATCAATGAAATTAGAATACTTCCTTATACCATATGCAAAAATGAATTAAAATGGTTTAAAAACCTAAATATAAGAAGTGACATCAAGAACTGTATACAGAAAACTATAAGACACTGATAAAAGAAATCAAAGATGACATAAACAGATGGAGAGACATTCTGTATTCCTTACTTGGAAGAAACAGTATTGTGAAAATGACTATATTACCAAACGCAATCTACAGATTCAATGTGATCCCTATCAAATTACCAATGACATTTTTCACATAACTAGAACAAAAAATTTCACAATTCATATGGAAAAGCAAAAGACCCTGAATAGCAAAAGCAATCTTGACAGAGAAGAATGGAGCTGGAGGAATCAAACTTCCTGTCTTCAGATTATACTAAAACCTGCTGTCATCATGACAGTATGATACTGGCATAAAAACAGAAATATAGACCAATGGAACAAAATAGAAAGTCCAGAGACAAACCCATGTACCTATGGGTACCTTATTTTTGACAAAGGAGGCAAGAATGGGACAAAGATAGCCTCTTCAATAAGTGCTACGGGGAAAACTAGACAGCTACGTGTAAAAGAATGAAATTAGAATACTTCCTAACACCATAAACAAAGATAAACTCAAAAATGGATTAAAGACATAAATAGATATAAGACTAGAAACTAAAAACTCTTAGAGGAAAACATAGGCAGAACCCTCTATGACGTAAATCACAGCAAGATTCTCTATGACTCACCTCCTAGATTAATGGAAATAAAAGCAACAATAAACAAGTGGGACCTAATTACACTTAAAAGCTTTTGCACAGCAAAGGAAACTATACAGTTCAGTTCAGTCACTCAGTCGTGTCCGACTCTTTGCGACCCCATGGACTGCAGCACGCGAGGCCTCCCCATCCATCACCAACTCCTGGAGTTTACTCAAACTCATGTCCATTGTGTTGAGGATGCCATCCAAAATCATCTCATCCTCTGTCATCCCCTGCTCCTCCTGCCTTCAATCTTTCCCAGAATCAGGGTCTTTTCAAGTGAGTCAGCTCTTCGCTGACTTATTTGAAACTAAAAACAAGGTGAAAAGACAACCCTCAGAATGGGAGAAAATAAGAACAAATGAAACTGACAGGATTAATTTCCAAAATATACAAGCAGCTCATAAAAGTCAATACCAGAAAAACAACACAATCAAACTGTGAGAAAATGACCTAAACAGACATTTCTTCAAAGAAGACATACAGATGGCTAACAAACATATGAAAAGATGCTCAACATTGCTCATTATTAGAGAAATGTAAAAACTACAATGATATATCACCTCACAGGAGTCAGAATGACCATCATCAAAAAGTCTACAAACAATAAATCCCAGAAAGGTGTGGAGAAAAGGGAACCCTCTTGCACTGTTGGTGGGAATGTAAACTGATACAGCCACTATGCAGAACAGTATGGGGATTCCTTCAAAACTAGGAATAAAACCACCATATGACCCAGCAATCCCACTACTAAGAATATAGTAACAGTTTCCCTGAGCAAACCAAAATTGAAAAAGACATATGTACCCCAATGTTCATTGCAGTACTATTTACAATAGCTAGAACATGGATGCAAACTAGATGTCCATCAGCAGACGAATGGATAAGAAAGCTGTGGTACATATACACAATGGAATATTACTCAGCCATTTTAAAGAATACATTTGAATCAGTTCTGATGAGGTGGATGAAACTGGAGCCTATTTTACAGAGTGATGTAAGTCAGAAAGAAAAACACCAATACTGTATTCAGTTCAGTTCAGTCGCTCAGTCGTGTCTGACTCTTTGCGACCCCATGAATCGCAGCACGCCGGGCCTCCCTGTTCATCACCATCTCTCGGAGTTCGCTCAGACTCACGTCCATTGAGTCTGTGATGCCATCCAGCCATCTCATCCTCAGTCGTCCCCTTCTCCTCCTGCCCCCAATCCCTCCCAGCATCAGAGTCTTTTCCAATGAGTCAACTCTTTGCATGAGGTATACTAACACATATATATGGAATTTAGAAAGATGGCAATGATGACCCTGTATGAGAGACAGCAAAAGAGACACAGATGTATAGAACAGTCTTTTGGACTCTGTGGGAGATGGCGAGGGTGGGATGATTTGCGAGAATAGCATTGAAACATGTATATTATCAGATCGCCAGTCCAGGTTCGATGCATGAGACACGGTGCTCAGGGCTGGTGCATTGGGATGACCCTGAGGGATGGGATGGAGAGGAAGGTGAGAGGGAGGTTCAGTATGGGGAACACATGGACACCCATGGCTGATTCATGTCAATATTGGCAAAACCCACTACTATATTTTAAAGTAATTAGCCTCCAATTAAAATAATAAATTTAAAAAATAATAAAATAAAATAGCTCATAAGAGGCAAAGTTGGTATTTGAACATAGCCACTAGGCTCAGAGCCCATGTCCCTACTCTGTTCCTGCTACTGCCACTAAGTGAGAACACAGTGGTTGGTTGTGTTTTCTTGAAATCATTAACTCAGCTTAAAATCTGCTAGGTATGGCAGGGATTTTCTTGCTGGTGTACATGAGAGAAATTTGAGGGCTTGAGCAAGGAGAAATACTTCTTGAGCAGAAATGAGAGCACTAGACAACAATTTCAGGCCATAGGTTTGGGCATGAAGTCACTAGTTTCATGCTAAGTTCTGATATGCACAGCTTCAGATAGCTCAGGCCAAGGAGAATTTGACAAACTGCAGTGGTTATACAAAGGCAGAACTGTGGTGGATGAGTCGTTTCAAACAACTATGATGCAAGAAGGGCATCCTATTAGAATTAAATTAAATGTTGGCTTAAAAAGTTAAAATTATAATTCCCTCCCAAGCTCAGATGCTTATTACTCTGGTAAATCTGGCTGCAAATTTATCTTAATGTTATGTATCAAGATGAGTAGTAGCTCATCTTCATAAATTTTGCTATTTTCATACTTATGTTCTTGTAGAAACAATTTAAGAATGTATGAAAGTTAACTTTGATACCCCTCATACATGTCCCATTTGGGCATAAGCATGAAAGACAACAATACCTCATAGTGATTATGGAAGTCAAAATGAAAAAAATATTGTGTATTATAATCAGCATGAAGAAAGGCATGCCTCACACACCTCCCCTACTCCAGCTCTGGCAACTATTACACGGGGTGATAACAGTGGAATTACCAATACAGCTTGGAAGGCTATAATCACAAATTATTTTGAAAATCAAAAATATGTCTTCCTCTGGAGATTAAAACTTGAATGTTCTGAAACATTTGAATATTTTGAAACTTTAAACAAAGAAAACAATATCATTAAGCAACAAATTGGGGTTTAATAAAATTTTCTTATTGGCTTATTTCAATTTGATTTCAGCAATCATGTGAATAGTGAAGAAAATAGAGGCATTTGGGGCATATTAATCCATTACCCACTGACTACTCTTCAGTCATGCCTAATGCAGCCATCAGAGCGGCTCTGGACATCTGTGGTAGTACCAAGCATACCAGCAGTCTCGGCCCTCTCTCCTCCTCGCCCACGGCTTTCTGGTTCTCCTTTTTAATTATCACTCTTCTTCCCCCTCCGGTATTCTCTTTTTCTTCCCTTCTCCCCACTCTCAGAACCTTTATCTTTCCATAGGGAGAAATGCAGCTGTCTTTCCTGGGACATTTACAAGAGCGCAAAGAGAAATTAGACATTTCAATGGCAACCCGCTCCAGTACTCTTGCCTGAAGAATTTCATGGACAGAGCAGCCTGGCAGGCTACAGTTCTTAGGGTCACAAAGAATCAGACATGACTGAGCAACTAACACATACACACACACACACATCCCTGACCAAATCTTTCTCCTGCTTCTCATCTATTCACATAGTTGAGCCTGTAACTAGAGCTTCTCTCTGTTATTTTCTTAACAGATAGAACTTTAGGAAATGGGGAAATTACCAATGAATATTATAGAGAAAAATATCCTCTAAAATTTGACTTTTTTATAATCACCCTTTTTCAAAAATCATTCAAATTAACATTATTAAACTAAAATAAATAGAGGGCATTTTAGGACCAAGAATAAATATAAATAAGGAAAAAAGATAAAACACAGCCCCATAAGGTTCCATCTTTTTATAGATTGGTCACAAATTCAGATTTACAGGAGTCAGTTCAAAGAGGAAAGTACAACTTGGTATACAATTCACAGTAAACATAAAAAGATATAATAGCAGATCCCCAGAAGAACCCCAAGTACTTCTAGAGATCATGGATAAAAGACAATGTCCTCAACGTTGTTACAAGAAGCACAGTAAAAAGTTTTGCAATACAATTCTCATACTATCCCTCAAATCAGAATTCATTAACAAGCTATTCTACAAAGTTCACAAGTACATGTTGAACAAAATATGGGGATTCAGGTAGAGAACACACCAAAAAAAAGTGTAGACAGGACATAGAGGCTATGATTAGAAACATACTAGTTATCTTTATAAACTCTCCTTCTACCATCGGATATTTGCTTTACCTAGACCCAGAGACCTGTGTTAGCCATGACTCTGGCAGGAAACACAGAACCTCTGTCCATGATCCTTGACCAATCCCTTACTGTCCCTTGCATGTCTCTAGTGCATATAGCCTTATAGAGAACACTTCTGGGTAAATGATGTTTTCACTGTTCATTGAGATTGAGGCCCTAGATCCCTATGTCCTCTCCTATTTAGTGAGCCAGGCTAGCCACCTGTGAGCCAAACTCCAAAACTGTGAATGCCAAAATATACTTGTTTGCACTTGTTTCTAAGTTGATTTACATATCCTTATTTTATCCCTCCAACAGATGTGAAAGCAGAATGTTTAATCTGTATCACTAATCTGTATCATTTGTTATATCTTTAAATTAGCCTTTATAAATATCAGACATTACACCACAGCACTGAAAATGAATCACTGCTCTGAACAAGAACTGAGACAATTAAGCAGAGCATCACAGCTTGTTTTGATAAAGAACAAATTCCAACTAAGAGGCTCTTAGCATTGGATCCATAATGAGATAACTCAGATTGAGGAGACAGACTCATTATAATCCCCTAGAAATCCACTACTTGTAATGATAGTGACAAAAATTCCCTTTCATCAGGATACATCTTAACCAAGTGCTGAATGCAGAGAGATTATATGTTAATAAAATCTTATTCAGCGATTTAGACTCTATTTGAAGATAAATAATGCTTCTCTTTTTTTTCTTTCTCTCTCTCTTCTTCCCTCCCTCCTTCTTTCTACACACACACACATACACACACACTGCAAAGTGTCTTTAGGGATAATCATGGAGAGTATGAGAGAATGCTCATGTCAAGGTGTCTCTGTCAAAACTTGAAACAAAACTAGGCCTCAGACAAGGGATTTAGCCAGGTACTAAAGAAGCTGGGGCCAAAGTTAGTGAAAGAAAAAAATATGAGAAAGAGGCAAAAAACTATTATGTGATAAGATGATAAAAAGCTGAACAAACAAACACTAAAGCAAACATCTTTAAGTGCATTTCATCTCCAATTCATCCCACCATTCAATCTACAGCATAATCAAAGAGGCCAGAATATCTAAAAAGTAAGCAAAACAACCCAAATACTTTCATGATTCTGCAAACTACTCCAATCTGTAGGATTTTCTTTCAAAAATCTGTTTCTAGAAAAGTAAGTTTTTTCTCAACTATTTTCTGTGTCATGTTAGTTTGACTGAACTTAGGTGATTCTTTTTTTCTCTTCCTTTAGTTTTGCTAATTAGTGCTGAGCGTTGGCAGACCATACAGATAAGCTGGCAAATGACCAAAAACATGTTAATAGAGAATTGCTCATAATTCCCTTGCCGCCAGTCAGAAATAATTGGTACCTTTCTTCAAGCTTTCCTAGGAGAATGACAAATCAAGAGGAAATGACTTTTATTTCAAAGACCTTTTATCAGCTCTGGATCATAAAGCATGGCAATTTGTTTCTCCTTCTTTATTATAAAGAAACTATAACAACAACATTTCTAAAGGAATACTGATCAAAGTTAAGGAGCTTAACACCTGTCAAAACACAAATCCTAAAAAAACAAATCACAAATCCTTTGGCATCTAGAAAAACTGAGGACATAAGGCTGTTAAAGAGTCAGGCTCCCTCCTTCACAGAAGGCACACCATCTGAGCTAACCACACATTTTGGTATGAAGATGAAGCTGCACTCCACACACGTAAATGAAACAAACAGAATAATCTATCATCATGTAGAAGGCAAGGTATAGGCTTCTTACCTGTTGGAATCAAGATTAAACAAAAGGAAAAGATAGACACATTTTTTTAAGCCATTAATACAAAGAAATAACCTTCCTCTTTATTGTCTAAGCTAAAGCTGCAATAAGCCTCCATGAAACTCAAAGAGAGGCCAAAGTAGAATGATGAATTGGCAAAATCTGGGGAATCTGTGTGTTAATTTTAAAAAAATTAGGATTGGTAACAACTAAATATGTATTATTCCTGAATTTTTTTTAACTATCACACTATTCACAACTTAATATTATCATCCACTTTTGCCAGTTCCTTATTATGGATAATATATAAAGTGGCATTTTTATTATACATCATGCTATGCAGATTTGGCCTTGCAAGCCTGGGTCTGAGGTATCTGTGATCTACCTTTGAGATTTTCCATATGCATTATTAGAATGCATATACTTCTTGAAGAATTAAAACTACCACTTGAATTAGGTATGTATATTTGGAAATAAAGCTCCACTCTCACTTTATATATTAATTCTATGATTTTAATATTAAAATTTACTCTCTTTGAAACTGCTCATTGAAAGTTGAAATAGAATCATTTCAACATTTCAACTTCTAATGAGCTACAAAATACTGTAAATTTTAGTTTTAGAAATCACAGAATTACTATATAAAGTGGGAATGGAGTTTGTATTTCCAAATATCCATGTCTTATTCAAGATACATAGTTAATTATGTAATCTTTTATGCATAGGAAAGTATTTAGACATCTCAGTTGGGAAATTAAAAAGTTAGCTACTATTATTTAGAATGCCTCTCTATTGAATGGTAACGTTTTATTTTAAAGACATCCATAATCTTCTTTACAGAAATGAGCATATCAGTTTCCTACCCTTCCAGATGGAACACATCTGATCCTTGTTTTAAATTATACCAAATTATTTCTGTTTTATGAAAAGCTTATTATACTTTGCAGCCTGGCTATTGCTTTCTGAAACTATATTTTCCACCAAAGAGTAAAAGGATTCTTTTTTCTTTTGGTTGCAATAAGTAAAGAGAGGAGGGGAACCTCCATCCAAGCAGTTTGCACACACAATTTTTTATTACAATATCTGATCTTGGTCACTTTTAGAGAGATTTTCTAAATTTTAGGTTTTCTTCATATTTACATATTATATATCTGCATCTTCATATATACACAGGTAACTTCTGAACATTTTTTAGAATTCATCCAATGTTGCACACAGACAATTAATAAGGAAGCCCTACCCGGTTTTTAGCTGGGTGTGTGTGTGTGTTATAAATCTGTAAATGAACCCAGTTATTTAGTATCCAAGTTTGTGAAACAGATCACTTAGAAAATAATTATTCAAGATCTAAGGCCCACTTGACTTCACATTCCAAGATGTCTGGCTCTAGATGAGTGATCACATCATCATGATTATCTGGGTCGTGAAGATCTTTTTTGTACAGTTCTTCTGTGTATTCTTGCCACCTCTTCTTAATATCTTCTGCTTCTGTTAGGTCCATACCATTTCTGTCCTTTATCGAGCCCATCCTTGCATGAAATGTTCCCTTGGTATCTCTAATTTTCTTGAAGAGATCTCTAGTCTTTCCCATTCTGTTGTTTTCCTCTATTTCTTTGCATTGATCACTGAAGAAGGCTTTCTTATCTCTTCTTGCTATTCTTTGGAACTCTGCATTCCCCCAGTTTCTTTCAGTAGCAAATTCCCAAAGGGCTTTCATAGTGATTCAACCAGCATTTGTTGTTGATTCCTTGCTATGCACCAACTGTTCAGAATGAGGGGGGAGAAAAGATGAGAAAATACCAATATACGTTCTCCTGAAACCTGATGGTTGAGACAAATCCATAAGCAAAAAATAATAATGTTATAACATTATATATATATATATATATATAGACTCTTACTTTGCCCCCTGAAGAATTTAGGTCAGTAAATTACACCAAGTCTTCCCAGGTGGCTGAGTGGTAAAGAATCCATCTGCCAATGCAGGATAAGTGGGTTCAATCCCTGAGTCGGGATGATCCCCTGGAGACAGAAATGGCAACCCATTCCAATATTCTTGCCTGGAAAATTGCATGGACAGAGGAGCCTGGCAGGCTATTGTCCACAGGTTTGCAAATAGTCAGACACAACTGAGCAACTGAGCACATATGCAAATTACAGCTGTGGATAAGTGCAACATTAGAAGCACAAATGACGCATAGAAGGGAAAATAAATAATACGCTTTAACTTATAGTCGTACACATTTGAGCTTTGATGATGAATAGAAAAGGATTCTTAGAGGGAACCCACAGATTGAAATCTGCCATAATGTCCAATCACAACTTTGAATACAATTACATAGCTAAATTCTATGAGTTAGTATCTATTTAAACTTGGCAGGGACTTCCCTGGTGGTGCAGAGGTCAAAGCATCTGCCTGCAATGTGGGAGACCTGGGTTCAATCCCTGGGTCGGGAAAATACCCTGGAGAAGGAAATGACAACCCACTTCTGGGTTCAATCCCTGGGTGGGAAGATACCCTGGAGAAGGAAATGGCAACCCACTCCAGTATTCTTGCCTGGAGAATCCCATGGACAGAGGAGCTTGGTGGGCTACAGTCCATGGGTCGCAAAGAGTCGGACACAACTGAGCAACTTCACTTTATACTTGGCAGATAACTAGTTTCTGCTATTTCTATTTGCTATCTATGGGTTCTTGATTTCATAGATGGTCAGGCAAATGTCTATTTGAAACAGCACATCAAAACACTATTTTAAGGGAATGCTCAGGAAAAGCATCGTAAATTTGCTTGTGTCTTCCGTATTTCCTCATATAATTGTTGGGAGTTTTAATCCTTTGGGAGATATTAGACTTGTAAATAAATAGTAAGATAAATCATTAGCCCTGTAAAGATTTGCTAAAATCATTATAGTTTAAAAATATTAGCTCCATAATTCAACCTAAATGAAAAACTGAAAAAAAAAAAGGAATTTGCTTTATGCTCCATTTATAGTTTCTAAAAGGTAATTACAGGGTGCCTGGTACATAATAGAAATTTGTAGTGGACACTGCTTTTCTTCTGACTAGAATCAGAATTTATTTGGGGGCAGCATCACTGCTGTCCTTGGTCCTGATAGCTGTAGGCATGAGCATGTAAGTCAAGTCTAGCCACAGTAATATGATCAGGAATGGCCACGTGATCCAAGTTAGGCCAGTCAAGACCATTAGCAAGACTGGCTAGAGCTACAAGGAAAGAGATGCTAGCTGTAAAGATTATGTCTGTCTAGAGAGGCCAGTGACCATCTTCACCACTGTATTGAAAGCTCCCATTTAGAATGAAGCTGATCCAGAGGAAAGAAGAGTCAAGAAAGAGAGTAAAAGACTCATATTCCTGATAATTTCAGCTATACTTCTATAGTATACAGCATGACTGAAGCCAGATTCTCCTCTTTAATGTCCTTATTAAAATATTGTGTGTATATATCATATATACATACACACATATGATGAATTATGGTAGCTGCAACTATCAGAATGGGCCTTAATTAACATTGTGTCAAACAAATGTGAATTTTCATCCCCTCTTTTCCTTTCCTCCTCATTTTTGTAAAACTTAAAAGATTGCCAAAATAGGTACATTAGACCATATATTATATAATTATAGAAATCCCATGGACAAAGGAGCCTGGGAGGCTACCGTTCATGGGATCACAAAGTCTGACCAAGCAACTGAGCACAGGGCATGGTCTATTAGATGGTATAACAACCTATTTTGTGTGAGAGAAAAAAAAATTTAAGGAATAAATATTATTGCAATCTGGGATTTTTTAATTGTTAATTTTATGTCTGATTTGTCATTTACAGGTAAAAGAAATCACTGTGCATCTTTAGTTTCTTTTTGAATAAAGATAAAATAAGTATCAGGAATTTAAAAAAAAAAAAAACCCATTGTGGTACAAGAGAACAGACACACTTTTATGCTTCACAAGCTTAATTCTGGAAACTCACAAAAACTTCAGAGAGCATAGATTATATGGTGTTATGTCAGTATTTAATGAAAATTCTTCTGTTTGCTGAAAAACCTAATCCTAAGAAGTAATTACTCTTCTACCCCCTTGTGGCTTGAAAAGTAAATATGCCATATCCCACCTATTTCTCAGGAAGGCAGAAAATATTGTTAATGATGCTTCCTTGCTAAACATCCCTAGTATTTGCATCCCTAGTATTTGGCATAGGCAATTTAAGCTTTAAATGATGGTATCAGTATTCCCACAGCAAGCAAGATGTGCTTCCAAATACAAATAAACAGATACATGAACAACGCCACCTCCTTTTCTGATATCACCTAGATGGTACACGAAACAAGAGATGCCAAAACGACTAAATAGGAAACAGAGCTGTTGCCACAGATTATTCTAAGGCGAACATACAAAACCATTTGTGTTTTTATTGACAGTTCTTTGGTTAAAAGACAATAGGTGAAAATTAGGGATCAGGCTAATTTGTTGGGGAATGACTTTCGTGTTTTCAACACTTCACAGGAATAGAAATCAAAGGGAAAGTGCCTGCCTTCTGACCCAGGTAATATTTGAAGAGTACCACTTAAAGAAGGAAAACTGATGAAGTATAAATCACCATTTCCAAATGGTGCCACAAAAAAAAAGAAGGAAAACTACTTTCTTTTTCAAATCCTTTCCTTCTCAACCCCCTATGAGAGTAGTTCAATGTTCCCCTTGAGACAGTATTGGGTACTTTGCCAATAAACAATCTATTTTGTTCATATATGAGAAACAACATTTACAAACATTTTTCTTCATAAGGTTTTATATATCTTCTAGGTATAGTTACCATTTCTTGTATAGGTACCTACGTGAAAGGAAAGGATTGATTTGCATCCCTAGTATTTGGCATAGGCAATCTAAGCTTTAAATGATGGTATCAGTATTCCCACAGCAAGCAAGATGTGCTTCCCAATACAATTAAACAGATATACGAACAATGCCACCGCCTTTCTTGGCTAATTTTTGCCCTCCTTTCTGGGCACTTGCTCAACATGTTTTCTTCTTTTTTAAAAAATGCTACATTAACCATCAGCATCAGAAAAGATGATTGGCAGCCAATCTGCTGCTCAAGTTAAGGCTCTGTTCAATATTTCAGTGTTTCCAAAACTGACACACTGCTTGTTTGGCCCTGCCTGTAATCTTGTTTTCAATTTCTATCTGCCTTGGGCATCTTCCTCCTGTCACATAGCCATATGCGTCTAACTGCACCACATGTAGGGCCAGATGCTAGAAATGCCATGATACCATGGCATGTGACACGAGGACGATCTGCTCTTTCCCTTATAATTAAATGAGAAAACTGTGGGTATACTGTCTTCCACCTGGCCCCGTCACAAATGGAGCCAACAGATGCCACCACATGTGATTCATGTAAGTCCAAAGGAAAGATGTAAATCTGCCCCTTAAAAATTTTTTTTCATCAAGGACTGGAGCTCCATGAAGTTGGTTACTTTGTGAAGAAAAACAGGTGTTAGGGTAAAATAAAAGACACAGCAACAGTCAAGGTTACCAACACTCTGTGGCTTCTGTCCAAAACCATGTCACACACTGGCCTCATGCTTCAACGCACCTGTCATTTCCTATTGTGAGCTTCCCAGGCGCCGGGTTGGCAACAAGCCAGGGTTAAACCCACTGGCAATTATTCACCCCATGTCCATCAGCCTGTGCTCTGAAAACCCCTCAGACCCTTCAGACTTGCCAGCAGCAGCCAGTGTTTCCTTTGATATCTGCTACCTCCCAGCAAACCACGTTCAGAACAGACAGGCCGTCAGAGAACACTCACTTTCATCTCTGCACTCCCTTACCACTAATAAGCTTCTCTCTAATAACCATATTAAACCCAGCTATCACATATTGAAAGAAGGCTTCAAAAAAAAGTGCTGCAAACAAGTTTGTGACATAAAGTACAGAAATGAGGACACTGGATAAATGACGGGTGATGCTGGGTACAAAGGATTAAGTACAACAAGAAACCTTGAATATTGCAACTTTATGCCAAATTCGGTCTGTGATTAGGCCTCTAACTTTGATTCTATTGACTTATCTTTAATGTTATCATCTAATCTTATGAAATTATCTTTTCTTAAAGAATTGATGTAAACCCCAAATAATCATGAACTAAAACTGCGTTAGTCTTCAGACATTTAGTGTTGATGGCTTGACTGAAAAATGATCAAAAAGAAATACGCAGATACCTACAACTTTCCCAGATGTACACATTAATACATGTATCAGTTCAGTTCAGTTCAGTCGCTCAGTCGTGTCCGACTCTTTGCGACCCCATGAATTGCAGCAAGCCAGGCCTCCCTGTCCATCACCAACTCCTGGAGTTCACTCAGACTCATGTCCATCGAGTCCATGATGCCATCCAACCGTCTCATCCTCTGTCTTTCCCTTCTCCTCCTGCCCCCAATCCCTCCCAGCATCAAAGTCTTCTCCAATGAGTCAACTCTTCATATGAGGTGGGCAAAGTACTGGAGTTTCAGCTTTAGCATCATTCCTTCCAAGAAATCCCAGGGTTGATCTCCTTCAGAATGGACTGGTTGGATCTCCTTGCAGTCCAGGGACTCTCAAGAGTCTTCTCCAACACCACAGTTCAAAAGCATCAATTCTTTGGTGCTCAGCCTTCTTCACAGTCCAACTCTCACATCCATACGTGACTACTGGAAAAAACCATAGCCTTGACTAGATGGACCTTAGTCGGCAAAGTAATGTCTCTGCTTTTGAATATGCTATCTAGGTTGGTCATAACTTTTCTTCCAAGGAGTAAGCATCTTCTAATTTCATGGCTGCAGTCACCATCTGCAGTGATTTTGGAGCCCAAAAAAATAAAGTCTGACACTGTTTCCACTGTTTCTTCCCATGAAGTGATGGGACCGGATGCCATGATCTTCATTTTCTGAATGTTGAGCTTTAAGCCAACTTTTTCACTTTCTTCTTTCACTTTCATCAAGAGGCTTTTTAGTTCCTCTTCACTTTCTGCCATAAGGGTNTGATGGGACCAGATGCCATGGTCTTCGTTTTCTGAATGTTGAGCTTTAAGCCAACTTTTTCACTCTCCTCTTTCACTTTCATCAAGAGGCTTTTTAGCTCCTCTTCACTTTCTGTAAGGGTGGTGTCATCTGCATATCTGAGGTTATTGATATTTCTCCCGGCAATCTTGATTCCAGCTTGTGTTTCTTCCAGTCCAGCATTTCTCATGATGTACTCCGCATAGAAGTTAAATAAGCAGGGTGACAATATACAGCCTTGATGTACCCCTTTTCCTATTTGGAACCAGTCTGTTGTTCCATGTCTTCTAACTGTTGCTTCCTGACCTGTATACAGATTTCTCAAGCATCAGGTTAGGTGGTCTGGTATTCCCATCTCTTTCAGAATTTTCCACAGTTTATTGTGATCCACAGTCATTCAAATATTCATAAAAATTCAGATAATTATATATTATACATAAATGTAACAAATTAATTTTATCCTTCAAGTAAACATTCTTAGATCCTCTTTAACTTACTTCACTCTACCCTACAATTAGCTCATTTTCTATTTGGGTCATGATGAAATCTATTGCTTTATTATATGAACCCTCTGAACCAAAACACTTCTCTAATTAGCTTAGTTTCATAGTCTTTTGAAAATGTAAATACCCACAAATTAATAATGCTGAACTCCTTAGCAATTCTCATGAAAAAGATTTTGTGTAAAATTAAGGAAATATAAAAAAAGACCAAGATCTCAAAGCTCTTCATTTAAGTGCTATATAATTTGCAAAGATCAATTAAAATGATTCTACAAGTTCAGTTCAGTTCAATTCAGTCACTCAGTCACAAGTTACTCTCCTTCAGTTTTTCTTCCTTACAAACATGCCCAAATAAAGAAAAGATTTACACACAACCAAGCAATAATTCAATATAGAGTGAAGAAATGAAGAAACTTTTGAAAGGCAATCTGTAAGCAGTTAGAAGACAAGGGAATTTTGAACCTTACACACCATGGTCTATAATGAACAAATCATGCCTGACCATGATGATAGACCTGTTTGAGAGAGTTACAAAACTAACTGGAGAAGAGGATGGAGTCCACGTCATGTATTTCAGCTTCAGTGAAGCATTTGAAACAGAGGATCATGAACTTTTAGTTGCAAATTAATTACAATTGCTTTGGATGAGAACAGAGTCACATGGATAGAGAATTGGCTAAAAGATCATAAACACAAATAAATGACAATGAATCCAACTGGAGGATAACTGCAGCAGCTTTTTGTAATGGTGAAGCTTTGTAAATCTCTATTTATTGGTTGTTAAAGACTGCTGCTGCTGCTGCTCAGTTGCTTCAGTCGTGTCCGACTCTGTGCGACTCCATAGACGGCCTCCTACCAGGCTCCTCTGTCCCTGGGATTCTCCAGGCAAGAACACTGGAGTGGGTTGCCATTTCCTTCTCCAATGCATGAAAGTGAAAAGTGAAAGTGAAGTTGCTCAGTCGTGTCCAACTCTTAGCAACCTCATGGACTGCACCCTACCAGGCTCCTCCGTCCATGGGATTTTCCAGGCAAGAGTACCGGAGTGGGGTGCCATTGCCTTCTCCATTAAAGACTAGTTTTCCTCAATAATATTCAAGTAGAAGTGCTTTCAGAGGTACCAGATGTAGAACCCAAAGAAAATAGATCAAAATGTGAGTTCATACCAATCAATATCTAATTTAGAATTTATGCTTGACTTCAGTTGAATTTTGAAAATGTTATGTAGAAAAGTATTAGTGCATAATATTCAGGGAATAACTAGTGCCAATAAAACAGAATATTTTAAATATTTTAGACATTATTAATGATACATCTTATTTCTTATTAAAGTAAGTTCGATAGTACCTCTATTAGAAATGTATCAAAGAAATAAAACTAATCTTTTAATTTTTATAAATAATGCTTGTGATTTCTCTATACTTGTTTAAGTTAAATTAATTTTATAGTAATAAGAGAACAGCATGCACAATACAGACTTTTAATTTCTAGGAGACTATCAGAAAATAACTCTTTTATGTCTTTTATGAAAGTTTTTTTTGTCTTTTATGAAAGAAGAAGGCAATTATCTATAGATGTTTTTAAACCCAAATCTCTTTTATTAGAGGGGACTAGGGGGGCACGGGCGAGGCAGGGAAAGACAGGGGAGACCATCTTCCTACACGACTGTTCATTGTTTTTGCTTCCTCAGTTCTATTGCTTCCTCACATAGGGCAGCTCAGGTGCACTGGAAAAGGGCTCAAAGCACAGAGCTTCGAATGTCTCATCTGCCAAGAAGGCTAGCCCCACAGTGGCTGGGGCCTGAGGCTGTACTGTCTGACTGGTGAAGTCAAACTCACTCAACGCCTTGCTCTGTCATGAAGTTGATTGTCCTCATACAACCACTGCACTTTCAGTTCTTGGCATCTGTGAAGATGGTGGTCTGGTGGCAATATGAGGAACATATCCATCTCAGAACCTGCCTCTCCTCAAGATTTATCATGAAATACCATAGAACAGCTTTTCCAAATTGTGGGCTACAAGATAATTTTAGAAGTTATGCAATAATGTTTTAAAATGCATTCATTTGCATATATTAGGGGATAAAGTGATTAAATGACATAAATACTACTTAAATATGTTTGAATGCAAACAAGTACCATTATCTCAAGAAAAAATATTGTAAAATACTATAAAATATGCACACATTCAGGTAATTGGTACACAGAAGACTAATGTTTGGAAAATGTTGCAGATGAAAAAGCCAGTATTGCCTTATTCATTGAACCAAAAATTGACTTAATTAGATGTAAGGACAATGTATTGAGAAGATACTGGAAAGATTCTCAAGGAAAATAAGATTACAATGTTGAGCAAATAAGCAAAAATAAGTTTCATAACATTCTATATAATCCCCAGATTTCCCAGATCCAGCAGAAACCTTGTTTAATTAAACAATATTTAAATAAAATTCTTTTCATTATGGCACATGAACCTAAAGAGTCTCTTGAAGTTTCAGTTCAGTTCAGTTCAGTCACTCAGTCGTGTCCAACTATTTGCAACCCCATGGACTGCAGCACGCCAGGCTTCCCAGTCCATTACCAAGTCCCAGAGCTTGCTCAAACTCATGTCCATTGAGTCAGTGATGTCATCCAATCATCTCATCCTCTGTCGCCCCCTTCCCCTCCCATCTTCAATCATTCCCAGCATCAGGGCCTTTTCAAATGAGTCAATTCTTCACATCAGGTGGCCAAAGTATTGGAGTTTCAGCTTCAGCATCATTCTCTCCAAAGAAATCCCAGGGCTGATCTCCTTTAGGATGGACTGGTTGGATCTCCTTGCAGTCCAAGAGACTCTCAAGAGTCTTCTCCAACACCATAGTTCAAAAGCATCAATTCTTCAGTGTTCAGCTTTCTTTATAGTTCAACTCTCACATCTATATATGACTATTGGAAAAACCATAGCTTTGACTAGATGGACCTTGTCTGCAGAGTAATGTCTCTGCTTTTTAGTATGCTGTCTAGGTTGGTCATAGTTTTTCTTCCAAAGAGCAACTGTCTTTTAATTTCATGGCTGTAGCCACCATCTGAAGTGATTTTGGAGCCAAAAAAATTAAACTCTGTCACTGTTTCCATTGTTTCCCCATCTATTTGTCATGAAGTGATGGGACCATACGCCATGATCTTAGTTTTCTGAATATGAGGTGGTTTTTTTTGTACATTAATTTATTCATTTAATTGGAGGCTAATTACTTTATAACATTGTAGTGGGTTTTGCCATGCATTCACATGAATCAGCCATGGGTGTACATATGTCCCCCATCCTGAACTCCCCTCCCACCTCCCTCTCCATCCCATCCCTCAGGGTTGTCCCAGTGCACTTTCCCTAAGTGCCCCATATGACCCAGCAATCTAACTACTGGGCATACACACCAAGGAAACCAAAATTGAAAGGGACACATGTACCCCAATGTTGATCACAGCACTGTTTACAATAGCCAGGACATTGAAGTAACCTAGATGTCCATCAGTAGATGAATGGATAAGAAAGCTGTGATACATATACATGATGGACTAGTACTCAGCTATTAAAAGGAATGCATTTGAATCAGTTCTAATGAGGTGGATGAAACTGGAGCCTATTTTACAGAGAGATAAGTCAGAAAGAAAAACACCAGTACAGTATAATAACACATATATGTGGAAATGAGAAAGATGGTAATGATGATCCTATATGTGAGACAGCACAAGACACACAGATGTAAAGAACAGACTTTGGGATTCTGCGGGAGAAGGTGACAGTGGGATGATTTGAGAGGATAGCACTGAAACATGTATGTTACCATATATGAAATAGATCACCAGACCAGGTTCAATGCATGAATATTGAGTTCTAAGCCAACTTTTCCACTCTCCTCTATCACTTTCATCAAGAGGCTCTTTGAGTTTAGTTCAGTTGCTCAGTCATGTCTGACTCTTTGTGACCCCATGAATCACAGCACGCCAAGGCCTCCTTGTTCATCACCATCTCCCAGAGTTCACTCAGACTCACGTCCATCGAGTCCATGATACCATCCAGCCATCTCATACTCGGTCGTCCCCTTCTCCTCCTGTCCCCAATCCCTCCCAGCATCAGAGTCTTTTCCAATGAGTCAACTCTTCTCATGAGGTGGCCAAAGTACTGGAGTTTCAACTTCTGCATCATTCCTTCCAAAGAAATCCCAGGGCTAATCTCCTTCAGAATGGACTGGTTGGACCTGCTTGCAGTCCAAGGGACTCTCAAGCGTCTTCTCCAACACCACAGTTCAAAAGCATCAATTCTTCAGCACTCAGCCTTCTTCACAGTCCAACTCTCACATCCATACATGACCACTGGAAAAACCATAGCCTTGACTAGACAGACCTTAGTCGGCAAAGTAATGTCTCTGCTTTTGAATATACTGTCTAGGGTGGTCATAACTTTTCTTCCAAGGAGTAAGCGTCTTTTAATTTCATGGCTGCAATCACCATCTGCAGTGATTTTGGAGCCCCCCAAAATAAAGTCTGACACTGTTTCCATTGTTTCCCCATCTATTTCCCATGAAGTGATGGGACCAGATGCCATGATCTTCATTTTCTGAATGTTGAGCTTTAAGCCAACTTTTTCCCTCTCCTCTTTCACTTACATCAAGAGGCTTTTGAGTTCCTCTTCACTTTCTGCCATAAGGGTGGTGTCATCTGCATATCTGAGGTGATTGATATTTCTCCCGGCAATCTTGATTCCAGCTTGTGTTTTTTCCAGTCCAGCGTTTCTCATGATGTACTCTGCATATAAGTTAAATAAGCAGGGTGACAATATACAGCCTTCACGTACTCCTTTTCCTATTTAGAACCAGTCTGTTGTTCCATGTCTAGTTCTAACTCTTGCTTCCTGACCTGCATACAGATTTCTCAAGAGGCAGGTTAGGTGGTCTGGTATTCCCATCTCTTGAAGAATTTTCCACAGTTGATTGTGATCCACACAGTCAAAGGCTTTGGCATAGTCAATAAAGTGGAAATAGATGTTTTTCTGGAGCTCTCTTACTTTTTCCATGATCCAGCAGATGTTGGCAATTTGATCTCTGGTTCCTCTGCCTTTTCTAAAACCAGCTTGAACATCAGGAAGTTCATGGTTCACATATTGCTGAAGCCTGGCTTGGAGAATTTTGAACATTACTTTACTAGCATGTGAGATGAGTGCAATTGTGCGGTAGTTTGAACATTCTTTGGCATTGCCTTTCTTTGGGATTGGAATGAAAACTGACCTTTTTCCAGTCCTGTGGCCACTGCTGAGTTTTCCAAATTTGCTGGCATATTGAGTGTAGCACTTTCACAGCATCATCTTTCAGGATTTGAAACAGCTCAACTGGAATTCCATCACCTCCACTAGCTTTGTTCGTAGTGATGCTGTCTAAGGCCCACTTGACTTCACATTCCAGGATGTCTGGCTCTAGATTAAGGAGGAGATACCCCTCATCCAAGGTAAGGAGCAGCGGCTGCCCTTTGCTGGAGCAGCCATGAAGAGATACCCTACACCCAAGGTAAGAACCAAGTAAGATAGTAGGTGTTTCAAGAGGGCATCAGAGGGAAGATACACTGAAAGCATACTCACAGAAAACTAGTCAATCTAATCACACTAGGACCACAGCCTTGATTAACTCAGTGAAACCAAGCCATGCCTGCGGGGCAACCCAAGACATTCATAGTGATACTTTCTAAGGCCCACTTGACTTCACATTCCAGGATGTCTGGCTCTATGTATTGCTACATGTTCTAGAAATACCAGAGGAAGGTGCAAAATAAATCTCTTTTAAAAATCTGTTATAAATATAATAAATAAAACAAAAACAATGAAATCTCATCTAAATAAAACAATGGCAAAAATATTTTAATTAAGTCACAGTGATATTTTGATCAGCCTAAATTTAAATTTAGATTGGTGGTGGTGTTTTGTAGATGTTGGGGTATATATCACTAAATCATATTTTACTTTGTTCTCTGTAGTTTGGCCCTTCATTTACATATTTTCCTTGAATACAGCTTAGTCCAGGAAGTTTTATTTTATTTTATTTTTTTTAATTACCAAAACTATTCTTAACAAGTGGTAAAAACTATGCCTTTAGCCTACTTGAAGTTTTCCCTTTAAAATAAATTTATCCATTTGAATTATTTTATTGGGTATATCTTCTGGTTTTCCTTTTTGCCAATCATTTTAATTTGCCTGATTCACAGTCCATATTTGGTATATCTCAGGATTTTTCCATGTGTGCACATGCATCTTTTAGCCAAGATGGATCCTACCAAAGAGGCCTATGGGTAGAGTACCCTATAAAAATTACTCTACCTTTGACCTACAAGGAGCCTTTCTTTGTGGGAGGTGTCCTGACTTCAGGAATGAGAAATATGTGGTCTGGGCAGGGCCCAGACAGCTCTCTTAATTGTCCTGATATTCTCGTCTTGAAGTTTCAGTCCATAGGGGATGAATCTCCAATTGCTTTACACTTGGGGGCCAGGGTAGGGAATCTACCTTCTACCTCAATAGAATATAAAAACATTTACTTTTAATGAAACATTTCAGAATTAAGTACATTGATCACTTTAAAATATTGTTATTAGTATGTAAAGAGAAAACATTCTGATGCCTTCTCCTGGATATTACAAAACTCCTTGTTTAAAAAAATCATTAATTATACTATAATTTAAATATATAGGAATTTTCCTCATGAAATGGAATTTGCTCTTTGCCAGAAAATGAACTGTAAAATTGATTAACATTATCTAGCAAATAATAGGAGCCTGATAGACTGCCGTCCATGGGGTCGTGAAGAGTCAGACACGACTGAGCAATTTCACTTTCCCTTTTCACTTTCATGCATTGGAGAAGGAAATGGCAACCCACTCCAGTGTTCTTGCCTGGAGAATCCCAGGGACGGGGAGCCTGGTAGGCTGCCGTCTATGGGATCACACAGAGTCGGACATGACTGAAGTGACTTAGCAGCAGGAGCAAATTATTATATTCCTGAGAATGATTTTCTACATTTTAGTAATTTTAAAATTTTAGTTGACATTTCAAAGTAACTGAATGCATTAACAATTTATTAGAAACAATTGTGCTTATTTAAATGCAATGTATCTCAAATTATATGCAGCAATGCTGTTCTTTGTGATGTAAATATCAGTTGATGCATCCACTAAGCAGAATTTTCTTTACCTGAAGATTTGACTATTCCCACATTGTCAAGGATAAAAAAATCCCCAATTATTATGCATTATCACCAGTGTAGGGTACAAAATAAAGGCACTGTGTAGCAAGGAGGAAGCGGTCAATATCTCATTAGTTCACTGAAAAAGATTTACACTGCAGCACATCCTCAAGCTTCAGTCTATAAATTATATAGAACTTTTACCCCCAACTTGGGGACATATTGGAATCTGCTATTCAAAGCTAGCAAAAATATCCTTTCATAAACTGAATTTAAGTAGAAATATGGGTTCTAAAAAAGCAAATTTTAGCATAAACACTTTGAAAAAGTATGTAGATGGCTAAATGGGATTTTTATAAAATTATATTTTATAATTGTGGATATATAATATGTATTTGGCTTTAAATGCATAATAAACTAAAGGACAGATAATTATATGAGACTAGAACTTATTTTACAAAATAGAAAAGCAGCAATTATTTTTGAGTACCTTGTATAATACCCAGACCTTAAGTGTTTCTGTGTTCTTCTGTACTATGGATTTGTTTTTCCCCCAGGATTCTTAAAAATAGAAAAACAGCATAAAACACATTCTATTAAAATAGCAAAAGTATTTTAAAGAGGTACAATGATAGTTTTTTAGAGTAAGTTTGGGGATTTATGTACCTTTAGCAATTCAAGTAAACATAAAATTCATTAACATCATTTGGAAAAAAGTTAGTGAAACCTGAATTTGACAGTTGATGTTGTCAAGGGAAGTGGAGATGGGCACGTGATTTAATTTTTGCTCATCTAATAAAATAGGGGTAACCATTTCTGATAATAATTTTGAGCCAAAAACTTGTGTAAAATCCATAACATATATGCATCCAGTTCAGTTCAATCACTCACTCGTGTCTGGTTCTTTGCGACCCCATGGACTGCAGTACGCCAGGCTTCCCAGTCCATCACCAACTCCCGGAGCTACTCAAATTCATGTCCATTCTCATCCCCTTCTCCTCTCCTCTTCAATCTTTCCAAGCATCAGGGTCTTTTTAAATGAGTCAGTTCTTTGCATCAGGGAGCCAAAGTACTGGAGTTTCAGCTTCAGAATCAGTCCTTCCAATGAATATTCAGGACTGATTTCCTTTAGGATGGACTAGTTGGATCTCCTTTCAGTCCAAGGGACTCTCAAGAGTCTTCTCCAACACCACAGTTCAAAAGCATCAATTCTTTAGTGCTCAGCTTTCTTTATAGTCCAACTTTCATGTCCATACATGACTACTGGAAAAAACATAGCCTTGATTAGACAGACCTTTGATGGCAAAGTAATGTCTCTGCTTTTTAATATGCTGTCTAAGTCAGTCATGGAGAAGGCAATGGCACCGTACTCCAGTACTCTTGGCTGGAAAATCCCATGGATGGAGGAGCCTGGTGGGCTTCAGTCCATGGGGTCGCTAAGAGTCGGACACAACTGAGCGACTTCACTTTCACTTTTCACTTTCATGCAGTGGAGAAGGAAATGGCAACCCACTCCAGTGTTCTTGCCTGGAGAATCCCAAGGATGAGGGACGCTGGTGGGCTGCCGACTATGGGGTCACACAGTCAGACACGACTGAAGCGACTTAGCAGCAGCAGCAGGTCAGTCATAGCTTTTCTTCCAAGGAGTGTCTTTTAATTTCATGACTGCAGTCACCATCTGCAGTGATTTTGAAGCCCCCCGCCCCGCAAAAAAAAATAAAGTCTGTCGCTGTTTCCACTGTTTCCCCATCTATTAGCCATGAAGTGATGGGACTGGATGCCATGATCTTAGTTTTCTGATGTTGAGGTTTAAGCCAACTTTTTCAGTCTCCTCTTTCACTTTCATCAAGAGGCTCTTTAGTTCTTCTTAGCTTTCTGCCATAAGGGTTATGTCATCTGCATATCTGAAGTTACTGATATTTCTCCTGGCAATCTTAATTTCAGATTTTGTTTCATCCAGCCCAGCATTCACATGATGTACTTTACATATAAGTTAAGGTTCCTCAACCATATACATCTGTAAATATATCCGTGATTGCTGTTTTACTTTTATTCTTGCCCTAACACATGTCTCATCATTGCTGTTCATAATGACACCATAGTTACTTATTAATGTAATCTTTTAGAGCTTATTTATTGTATCACCACCCTATTTGCAAGCTTTCTCTTAATTTCTTTGATCAAGTGTTTAAGTGCTTGACTCTTCTTAATTTTTTCTTTTTTAACTTTCCCCTGTTTCCAGTCCCAAAATATAGATTCTTATCAACTATATGACTTCATATTTCTTAGATAACTCTTCCTCTGTGCCCTTACCCAGGTCATTGTTTTCTCATTTTCGATTACCTTTCCTTCACTGCTGGTCTGGTCTATAGAAATTTCTCATTTTATTTTAAGGATCAGCAAATCAATGTATATAATTTTTACTAACACTCATCTTTCCCTCCCTATTTTGTTGTTTTGTGTATATTATCTATAGAACATGCATAATGAATTATTTTATGTTTCAATTATATAAACTTCTATTTTCATTTTATAAATTATAAAATGTTTGAAAGCCCCACTACTGTCTTATATGTCCTTATAACCATAACCTCAAGTATATAAGTAAATTTTTTCTTTTTTTCTTGAAGAGTAATAATGTGCATGAGTTTACCTGAGAGATGTCTGCTCACAGAAATGAATCAGTTTCCAAATGAAAATCAGACAATTTGACCTGTTTTTCTTCTAAACTTAACACTTAAATGTGGAGTATATGCTGCACTGTGTTGTATTCCCAGTTTTATGCCAATGGATTCTGACAATCTAGAAAGCAATGTGAATGTAAAACTGATAACCTTGAAACAGAATTTTTAAATTTTTTTTCATATTTACAAAAGGTTAAGATGTAACTTTTTGAGAATCATATATATCTGGAATACCAAAACACACGTTTATTGAAAGTGTTCTACAGATGAAGGGGCAGGAAAACTTTACAAGAATTTATTTTTAGATGATTATAAGCTAAACCTGAGATTATTGGATAGTTTACTTAAGACTACTTGGGGGAAAAAAAAATCTTGGTAATACTCAGTAGACTAATGTTGCTAAATTTTCAAGGAAAAGGGGTCTTTTTATAATCAATATATTGGTTAACCTATAATTGTGTAAAAATGAGAAAGGAGCATGAAAATATCCTCAGACTGACGTCTTTTGCAGGAAGAATCTGGCAGTGGCATCCGGTACCAGCTGGCAATTATGCAGGTTCCTCCTGGGCCAGAAGCCAGGAGAGGATTGCAGTAATCTAATCCTGAAATAACAAAAGCGTGAAAGACCACTTCAAGGTCTAATTCAAATAGACATGATTACAACCTAATAGGGATTTCTTCAGGAGAAAGAATGATAGAATACTTTCCCTAGGAAATTAAATATTTTAAAACAAAATAAATCCAGGAACTATAGAAAGCTATAGTATTTTATGATGATTCATTTCTACCAGCAATTAAAGCATTTAGCTCAATAGAAGAGGAAAAGTTCAAAATAAACTACAATATGAAAGATAATTAAGACAAAAAGGGGCATATTGCAGCTTTGATTATTTCCATAAGTATTCTTCCACAGTTCATAGTTAATATATGTCATACAGTTATACTGTACATAATCTGGCTGGCTAAGTTACAGGAACCAGGCAAATGTATACTGTTACTGACTAACCTTTTTGCTATTGATTGGAATTTAACCCCACTAGAAATACTTTAAAATGTGCAAACATAAAAAGGAATACGTTACAATGATGGATTAACAGCTAAAAGCAAAATATTTGTAACAAAATGAAAAAGCATATTTTTAAAAGCCAGTTGTATAACACAGACTGAATAAAGAAGAAAATAAAAGAACTCTTTTGTCAATAAAAATCATAAGTTAATGCTACAATGTGTGATCATAAATTGCTACGATTGAAACAGTTGTATATATTATACTCAGTGTGAGTAAGTGTGCATGTGTTCAGTCATGTCTGACTCTTTGTGAACCCATGGAATGTAGCCTGCCACGGTACTCTGTCCATGGGATTTTCCAGGCAAGAATACTGGAGTGGATAGCCATTTCCTTTTCCAGGGTATCTTCCTGACCCAGAGATCAAACACAGTCTTGTCTCTGGCAATGCAGGCAGATTCTTTGCCATCTGAGCCATCAGACAAGCCAAAATTTGCCAAATGATGATAAGAAATATCCGAATGTTTAAACAATTAAATTTGAAAACATGTGTTCATCTATTCCTTCTTAAAAAAGAAGAAATAGAGTCTATTGTATTTAATCATACCTAACAATTTCTAATCACTAAACAATCAATTTGGAAATAAGAATCATGAGACTATAAAAACAGATGAAATCTTAATAGATGCTTGAAGCTTCTATTTAGTGAAAATTTAAGTCATTTTGAAAATTTACAAAGGAACAGTTCTACATTTACTTTTGTGAATTTTATGTAGAGTTTGAAGACCAATATATGGAATATTATTAAAGTCATACTAAGGTTAGCACTCAAATACAAAGGAAAAAGAGTATAAAAGCAGCTCTTTCTAAAGAAAGTAGAGAAACAGAAGAGGAGGGGGGAAAAAAAACTCAATAAGCTGAGTTCAAGCACATAAGCTCAGGAAGAATCGAAGTTTACTGAGTAAAGTGGTTAAAGTGTTCCCCCTGGACTGTTGTAATGAAGTCATGAAAGTAAACTATTTCTGGAGGGAAAAGTGGGTCTTTGATCTATACTTCACCTCAAAGCCTAAGGGAAGCAGGTGGATTATATTTTGAAAGCAAGATCAGAAGACTGTCAAGAAACAACCAAAAAAGCTACCAGGAAATATTTGGTGTTGGCAAAGGAAAAAAGATGTTCTCTTATTTAATCATATTATCAAAGGAGTCAAGAGTCCCTGACTCTCAGGGCAGTCTCTGATATAGACAAACCAGGGTCCTCTCATCTTATCTTTTATCATTGATTTTTGAACCTAAAGACCTTCAGATTTATCATCAGAAAATCACTTTAAAAGGTAAAACCTTCTAGTTTGGGGAGTCTTGCTTTTGAAAAATCAAAAAGTAACCAAAGCACAATAGATTATCATCAATGATCTATCTTCCTTCAGCACCTAAACAGGGTAACTGTCGATTGGTAGGTGTTCTGTTGGGAACTATAAACCTCAGGTCTATCATTAGACTATATGTCTACCCTTCAAGCCAGGAGAATATTTTTTTTTTTTTAATTTTTTTTTTCAGCCTTTCAAATATGGCTTCTCAGGTGGTGTTAATGTTAAAAATATGCCTGACAGTGAGCAGTGCAGGAGACACAAGAGATGTAAGTTTGATCCCTGGGTTGGGAGATGGCAATCTGCTCTATTATTCTTGCCTGAAAAATGCCATGGACAGAGGAGTCCATGGGGTCACAAAGAGTCAGACATGACTGAACACACTCACATATACCTTTCACATGTTTGCCAGAATTTTGCTGACAACATTGTCTGGAAACATGATTCCTCTTTGCCAGTATGGTTTATAATAGAAAAAAAAAATCAAGAGGACATAGATGATAATTATATCAAAATACAGTAATTAGAAATACATAGTTGCTAGTTAACAATCAAAACAATATAGCCAAAAAGTTGTAAGAAAGTTTAGCTGCTGGATATAAGGAGCACAGAAAGACCCATAACTTTTTTTTTTTTTTTTTAAGTCTAGCAGTACATATTGGCTAAAGTCTGGAGAGTAAGAGAAGGGAAAGATGAACATCAAGAAAATAAATTGATTTGTAATACTGAATTTATTCAGTATTATTTAATACTGAATAATATTTATTTAGTAAACTCAATATTTATTCAGTATTTATTTAGTAAATTCAATACTGAAATTATTGAGGGAATACTTAAGATCCCTCAGTGTTTCTGCCTCCTGTATTATTTCTATCTTGGTATGGGAACAATTACACCATTGTTGAGCACTGTTGATTTATTAAACAAATGACCTAATAAACTTTCTTTCCACAAAATTACATACACTGGACAAGTCCGGGCTAAATAGATGCTCTATCCCTTAAATTTAATCAGTGGTAAAGTAATACATAGGAGTGAAATGAGAAAGCAGTCCATTTCTACAGTTTGTAAAGAAACCATGTTAAATTCTTGTAGATAGCTCATTTCCTATGTAATAGATTTTTTTTTCCCTAAATTCTGTCATATAATTCACATAATTCCAAAACATTCCTTTGTGTATACAGTATGCAGTATAATTATTGCTATTTCCAATCAATCTTAATCATACAGAAATTGTTACCAGAGAATGGATACTCAGAATAGATGATCAGGGAAATGTAGATGAATCTGTAACGTAATGGGAAAATAAAAGACAGTGAGAGTCCACTAAATATCAGTTCTGAGCTTACTTGAATATTTCATAAATCTGGATACCACTGCTATCCTTGAAGAAGACTGATGTATTACAGGAATCAGATGACAAATACAGTTAGATTTTGTAGTGATATCTTTTATCAAAACATTGTCATTTCCTCCATTCATGAGTACATAACAGAAAGCATATACTCAGCTACTAGAAAAATTCTAGTATTAAATTATAGTAATTTTGATTTTTAGAGCTTAATAGAACATTTTGAATCTCTATCTATAATACACATTCCTGAATAACTGCTTGAAATATTCAACTGTAAAGACTTTCAAAATTAAATAAGGCAGTGGCTCCAACTGCAACTGCTGTTCCAGATATGTGCTTTTCATAAATTGATAAGGCCTCTGTCTCCTGGTATATGGCTATCAGCTAGACAGAGATTTAATCTGCAAGGAAAGTATATAAACATAAACACATGTATACATTAAAAAAAAAAAAAAAAATGGGGGCTTCCCCGGTGGCTCAGAGGTTAAAGCGTCTGCCTCCAATGCGGGAGACCTGAGTTCGATCCCTGGGTCGGGAAGATCCCCTGGAGAAGGAAATGGCACCCCACTCCAGTACTCTTGCCTGGAGAATCCCATGGACGGAGGAGCCTGGTAGGCTACAGTCCATGGGGTCGCAAAGAGTCGGACACGACTGAGCGACTTCACCTTCACCTTCATACATTAAAATAATGTGTATGTGTATAATATATATACACTATATTGGCAGATTGATTAAAGTTGATGAGCCAGTTATACAGAAATAAGGGGTTTATTATAGATATTAAGCATATGCAATTGGGGGGAGGCTGATGCGGAAGTCTAAAAGGCTGTTACTTCTGCATACCACATTAGAATTTAAGTCACCATGATAAATGAGGCTGGTAGTCATAGGGTAAAATGGCAGAATGCATGGAAAACCGAAATGCAAAAGGGAAAACTGAAACATAACAATATGGAACTATTAAGCACAAAATGAGATGATGAATGAAAAACTAGCACTCACATATATCTGGTGGAGTTATGGACCTGACTCATTACCTCATGAAAGGCCGAATAGTAAACGTTGAGAATTTGTTAAGGCAAAATGGAAACTGGCAGATTCTTCTCATTAGAGATTTTATTTTCTGGAAATCAAACTTCAAAATTTTATTACTATAGCATTGCATCTACCTCTGACCACTTCCTACTTCAGTGTTACCACTGACTCATGTTACACCCTCTACCACTACAGAGCCACACTGCTGTTTAGCCCAGAACTCCAAAAAGCTGAAGGAGAAAATCTGTGGGAGCTGAAGCTGCAACCTGGGTGGTCCCACCATCAAGGAGATGAGTCAGCAACAACATGTGATCTGATGTAAGCAGAACACCTTGCCCTGACCTTCAGAGCATAAAAGCAGCCACTGCTTCACTTCTTTCTCCAAATCTTGCTCAATGTTTCTGTACTATAAACCCTATTTCAGAAGTATTCAGGGAAAAGAACTTGAGAAAATGTAGTTTCAACCAAGTAAGGTGACAAAGCACAAAGCTACTACACAGTCGGACACCATACATTTGCTATAGCTCTTTTCCATTCTGTTTCAGAGACATGTTAAATCTTTAAATGTGTACAGTTCTGCAGAATTGCTAATCATCTACCATGCTATGACACTGTTGATAGAATCTGAAAAATGTGGTATTTAGATTTCTAATTAGGAGTCTTAAAATAAACCCTCTTGGTGGCCTGGATCACACTTACAAATAACACTGTGGTAGACTGTTTCATTTCCAATTCTTTGTTTCCCTTTAGTACTACAATAAGCCACATACTGGCAGTGGTTTCACTGTGAGAGGAGCACATTTCCATTTTCCCAAGCCATACTTTTGGTGAGGTCATTAACTTGCTTTAGCCCAATGAAATGAGTGCATCAACATGAAATATGTGTAGATGTTTGGACTTAGTACTCTCATGCTTCTGCTACTGGAAAGTGAAAGAAATACTCCAGACAGCCACTATCCATGATGTCTGGAGCTGAGGCCAGCTGAGCCCAGCTGAAGCCAGTTGAGTTCATAAAAATTTAGCCAACCTGCAGATTTATGACTTGAAGAAGAATCATATTAGCTAAACCAGAGAGCTATGGAAAAGAGGATAAATGCTTATTATTGAATATCACTGATTTTCCAGTGGTTAATAAGCATTATTGTGACCAGGGCTAACTAGCACAGCTACTTTATAAGGAAGCTTTCTTTTGTTGAGCAAAACATGCTTGAAATTAACTGAAAAAAATGGCTTGAACATATATTTGATAAAACTTGATTGTAACATGTCAATTTGAATGTAGACAAAGACATTTCCATTTAAAATATTGAGAGTGACAAGACTTCCCTGGCAGTCCAGTGGCTAATACTCCATGTTCCCAGTGCAGGAGGCACAGATTCAATCCTTTTTCAGGGAACTAGAGCTACATGCCACTACTAACTGTTTGAATGCCACAACTAAACATCCAGTGCAGCCAAATAAACAGATATATATATATATATTTAAATATTAAGAATGAGATTGGCTTTTAGTTGTGTATAAAATTAATGGTTTACTTACTAAGTCACTCCCCAAATTCAAATTCAGTACTACCATCAATGGACTTCATAAATATAACGAAGCAAATAGCTGTCTTTCCAGGACAGTGTGAAAGAGCAGAACATGCATACAGATGATGGTAAAGATACAACATCTGTAAATAGATATCGTCAGAGGCATTCTACCTGCTCCAGCTGTATGAAAAATGGACACGACTTGGTACCTGACAACACATCACTGTGGCCTCTCTCAGCATTCAGCAGGCCTCTCTCATGCCTCTTCTGCTTTGAGTGGCAAGAATAACCTCTTTCATTACTTTTTTTTAACATCATCCTTATCTTTTGATCTGAAATCAGTGGAAATTGCTTTATAAATATTTTTTTCTCAAATCTCTTAAGGATCTATATTACATTTTTAGCTTTGCTATAACAAATCACAACACACTAGGTGCCTTGAAGCAATAGACATGTATTCTTACATAATTCTAGAGACTAAAGGTGTGAAATGAAGATGTTGCCAGAGTCATGCTCTCTCTGAAGGCTTTAGGAAATAATCATTCCTTTTCTCTTCTATCTTCTAGCAGCTTCCAGGAACCCTTGCTGTTCTCTCACTTGTGGCTGCCTTCTAACATCTGCCTCTATCTTTAAACAGTTCTTTCCTTCTTTCCTCCTCTTTATAGACACTAATCACTGGTTTTAAGGTCTATCCTAATTCAGTACAATCTCATTTTAACTAATTACGTCTGAAAAGATCCTATTTCCAAATGGTAAAATTCTGAGGTTAAAGGTGAACATGAACTTTTGACCACTGGTCAACAGAATCTTGGTTCCCCTAAAATTCCCACACCCATTCCATGTGCAAAATACATTCATTTTGGCTCAATGTCTCACAAAGTCTTAACCTATTCCAGCATTAATCCTTGCAAACTCTAATCTAAATGACATCAACTGAATATATTCCAAATTTCATCATCTATGTCATATATGGATGAAACTCTGGATATAAACTACCCTGGAGCAAAATGTTTCTCCATCTGTGGACCTGTAAAATCTAGGAGGCACAGCATCTGCATTCAAAATGTAACAGTGAAACAGGCATAATGTAGGCATTCCCATTAGGAAAAGAAGAAAATGAAAGAAACAAATGGGATTAATGCTCCAAAGCAAGTTTAAAATCAAGCAAAGCAAACTCCATTAGATTTTAAGTCTTTGGAATAATTTTTTGTGGCTTTATGCTCTGTCATCTGGGACCTTGGCAGCAGGCTTGGCTTCACTCTGCAGACCGAACCACATATAAAACTTTTATCTTAAACGATAACTTATTATTATCACTAAAGATTCTGGGGATTGACTTGACACAGCTTGCAGTACTTGCTTGGATTTTTCATGCTGTTACAAATAATCTGCTGCTAGAGGCACCTTAATGCTGGAAAAGCCAGTTGGTTTGTTGAAAAGAATGATAATATTTGCCATAGGATGGGACTTTTGCTAACCATGATATGGCCTCTCTGTGTAGTCAGGCTCTTGAAAAAAGGCGACCATGCTCTAAGAACAAGAATTTTGAAAATAAGAAATCTCAGCTACTGAGAATATGAAGGGGTACTTCCAGAACTACTACTGTGCCACTCCTACCATGTGGGATTGGTCTTAGTAGTTACAAGCCTACTCAGATTCTAGAGGGCTGAGAAGCAAGAGCCATATCTTGATGGAGGAGTTTCAAAGTCACATTGGAGAAGAGCATATTAGATCAGAACTACTGTTTGGACATCCTTTTAGACATACTGGTTAATTAATATATATGTAAACATACATGTGTATATCCCATGTTATCTTGTTATATACTATACAATTTTGGTATATCAGTAAGGATTTTCCAGAGAAACAGAATAAATAGTGTGTGTGTGTGTGTGTGTATATATATATATATAGAGAGAGAGAGAACTGACTCATATGATAATAAGGATTGAGAAGTCCCATGATCTGTTATCATTAAGCTGTAAATTCAGAAAAGCTGGGGTATAATTCTCATCCCATTCCCAAGGCCTGAGAACCCAGGGGACCTCTGCTGTAAATCCTGGCCCAAGGGCAGGAAAAGATAGATATCCCAGCTCAGCAGAAAGGCAATAAGCAAAAAGGGCAAACACCTCCTGTCTTTGCCTTTTTGTCTTGTTCAGGCCTCAGTGAGTTGGAGGATGCCCACCCACATAAGAGAAGACAATGTACTTTGTTGATCCACAAATTCATACAGTAAACTGATCTGGAAACACACTCACAAACATACTCAGAAATAAAGTTTAATCTGGGCACCTCTTGGCCCAGTCAAATTGACACATAAAACTATCACAGTGGGTCACATTTTTTCTCCAACATCCAATGAAAGATTTTCTTTTTTCCAATCTTCTGAAGGTTTTCAGATCTCGCCCCTATCCACGATCCTAATACAAATTTAATTAGTTGATCTTTTTAAAATAACACCATCTCATTCGAGAATGTAATTTCTGAAATATCCAACTATTATTGCATGCCAAGTTACCCTCAAATTTAATAGGTTAAAATAATTATTATCTTCTGTATTTCCGTAGATTGTCTCAGCCTAGCTAAGAGGCTTTTCTTAGCTCTCTTATCCATTAGGTGACAGATAGAACTGAAGGCACCAAGTAGGGTCACTGATAGGGCCTTTGATGCTCTTTGTCACTCAAGAATCTCAGCTGGAACTTTCAGCCATAGTGCTTATCTTCTTAATGTGGCTTAGTCTTGAAACAGGATGGCATCTTTGTTTCAACTGTGCTGTTCTGTGTTTAATCATTCAGTCGTGTCCAAATCTTTGCAAGCCGATGGACTGTAGCCCAACAGGCTCCTCTGTCCATGGGGATACTCCAGGCACGAATACTGGGGTCAGTTGCCAGGCTCTTCTCCAGGGGATCTTCAAAGCCCAGGGATCGAACCCAGGTCACCTGCATTGGAGGCAGATTCTTCACTGTCTGAGCCACCAGGGAAGCCCTTGTCCATCTGAGAGTATCTCAAAAGTCAGCACCCCAAATTATGAGAAGCTGCAAACTTGATTGAGGACTACCCCCAGAACTGGCAAGGTGACATTTTTCCTCATCTATCTGTTAAAGCAGTCCCAAGGCCTGCTCATATTCATGGTATTGGAGAAATAAGCACAATATCTTGATGAAAGAATGATAATGGCACTTAGTAGGATAGCACACAGGAATGACCATAAGGTTGTGACCATCTCTGGAAAAGATGACTAAGGAAGTGGTTTCTCTTGTGAAAGAGATCAAAGATAACTGCCATGGTCTGATGTTTTTGTCCCCTCAAAATTCATACATTGAAATCCTTGCCACCAAACATGATGGTATTGAGACATAGGACTTTTAGGAGGTGCTTAAATCATAAGGATGGAACCCTCAGGATGGGATTAATGCCTCATAGAGGGGCTCCACAGAACTCCTCTGTCCATTTGATCATGTAAGGATACAATGAGAAGTCTGCAACAAAGAAGACAGCCCTCACTCAACTCTGCTGGTCTCACTCTTCCAGCATCCAGAACTGTGAGAAATGAATTTCTGAATCTTATAAACTATGCAGAGTAAGGTGTTTTCCTATAGTATTCTGAATGGACTGGAAAGAGTAACCATCTAAATTCATTTCCATTTCACTTGGAGCACAGAATGTATTTCTAGTTTCTTTAACTTTTAGGACTGACTATATCACTGACACCGTAGAATGAACCTAGAAATGTGTCTACTACTTTCATACTTAATTATTTCCATTGTGCTATTGCTCACTTTTTTTTTCTTTTCTTTCTGGTTTTAGTTGGCTAAGGCAGTGATACCCAGGGAAGTCTGGGAAACAGCAATATGTTAAAGACCAAAGAATTTGTGACTATGTCCTTAAATGAGTGTGTTGATTGTTGTCATTGCTTTTCAGTCGCTAGGTCATGTCTGACTCTTTACAGCTTCATGGACTGCAACACAGCAGGCTTCTCTGTCTCCAGTATCTTCTGGAGTTTGCTCAAATCCATGTCCATTGAGTAGGTGATGCTAACAGTCTCATCTACTGCTACCCTCTTCTGAGTTTGCATTCAATCCTTCCAAGCATCAGGGCCTTTTCCAATGAGTCAGCTCTTCACATCAGGTAGCCAATGTACTGGAACTTCAGCAACAGTCTTTCTAATGAATATTCAGTGTTGATTTTCTTTAGGATTGACTGGTTTGATCTCTTTGAAGCCCAAGGGACTCTCAAGAGTCTTCACCACCACAATTTGAACACATCAATTCTTCAACACTCAGCCTTCCTATGGTGTAACTCTCACATCTATTCATGACTACTAGAAAAATCACAGCTTTGACTATAGGGACATTGGTTCATAAAGTGATGTCTCTGCTTTTTAATACACTGTCTAGGTTTGTCATAACTTTTTTTCCAAAGAGCAATTGTCTTTAAATTTCATGGCTGCAATCAACATCAGCAGTGATTTTGGAGCCAAAGAATATAAAATCTGCTACTGTTTGCAATTTTCCCCATCTATTTACCATTAAATGATGGGACTAGATATCATGCTCTTAGTTTTTTGAATGTTGAATTTCAAGGCAGCTTTTTCACTCTCTTTTTCACCCTCATCAAGAGTTCCTGTTTACTTTCTGTCATTAAGTGGTTATCATCTGCATATCTGAGGTTGTTGAAATTTCTCCTGGCAATCTTGATTCCACCTTCTGAGTCATACAGACCAGCACTTTGTGTAATGTATTCCGCATATAAGTTAAATAAGCAGGGTGACAACATACACCCTTGTCATACTCCTTTCCAAATATTGAACCAGTCTGTTGTTCCATGTCTGGTTCTGATATTTCTTGGCTCATATACAGGTTTCTCAGCAGACAAGCAATGTGGCTTGGTATTACCAACACTTTAAGAATTTTCCAGTTTGTTTGTGATCCACACAGTCTGGCTTGGTATTACCAACACTTTAAGAATTTTCCAGTTTGTTTGTGATCCACACAGTCAAAAGATGATGCTAAAAGATGATGCTCTAAAGTGCTGCACTCAATGTGTCAGCAAATTTGGAAAACTCAGCAGTGGCTACAGGACTGGAAAAGGTCAGTTTTCATTATAATCCCAAAGAAAGGCAATGCCAAAGAATGCTCAAACTACCACACAATTGCACTCATCTCACATGCTAGTAAAGTAATGCTCAAAATTCTCCAAGCCAGGCCTCAGCAATACGTGAACTGTGAACTTCCAGATGGTCAAGCTGGTTTTAGAAAAGGCAGAGGAACCAGAGATCAAATTGCCAACATCTGTTGGATCATCAAAAAAGCAAGAGAGTTCCAGAAAAACATCCATTTCTGCTTTATTGACTATGCCAAAGCCTTTGACTGTGTGGATCACAATAAACTGTGGAAAATTCTGAAAGAGATGGGAATACCAGACTACTTGACCTGCCTCTTGAGAAACCCATATGCAGATCAGGAAGCAACAGTTAGACTTGGATTTGGAAGAAAGACTGGTACCAAGTAGGAAAAGGAGTATGTCAAGGCTGTATATTGTCATCCTGTTTATTATCTTATATGCAGAGTGCATCATGAGAAATGCTGGGCTGGAGGAAGTACAAGTTGGAATCAAGATTTCTGGGAGAAATATCAATAACCTCTGATATGCAGATGACACCACCCTTATGACAGAAAGTGAAAAAGAACTAAAGAGCATCTTGATGAAAGTGAAAGAAGAGAGTGGAAAAGTTGACTTAAAGCTCAACGTTCAGAAAACTAAGGTCATGACATCCAGTCCCATCATTTCATGGCTAATATGTGGGGAAACAATGGAAACAGTGGCTGACTTTATTTTTCTGGGCTCCAAAGTGACTGCCAATGATGATTGCAGCCATGAAATTAAAAGATGCTTACTACTTGGAAGGAAAGTTATGACCAACCTAGACATCATATTAAAAAGCAGACATTATTTTGCCATCAAAGGTCCATCTTGTAAAGGCTATGTTTTTTTTTTTTTTTTTTCCAGCTGTCATGTATGGATGTGAGAGTTGGACTGTAAAGAAATCTGAGTGCCGAAGAATGATGCTTTTGAACTGTGGTGTTGTAGAACACTCTTGAGAGTCCCTTGGACTGCAAGGAGATCCAACCAGTCTATCCTAAAGGAGATCAGTCCTGGGTATTCATTGGAAGGACTGATGTTGAAGCTGTAACTCCAATACATTGGCCACCTGATGTGAAGAGCTGACACATTGAATAAGACCCTGATGCTGGGAAAGATTGAGGGCAGGAGGAGAAGGGGACGACAGAGGATGAGGTGATTGGATGGCATCACCTACTCAATGAACATTGGTTTGGGTAGACTCTGGCAGTTGGTGATGGATAGGGAGGCCTGGCGTGTTGCGGTTCATGGGGTCTCAAAGAGTCAGACATGACTGAGTGACTGAAATGAACACAGTCAAATGCTTTAGCATAGTCAGTAAAGCAGAAGTAGATGTTTTTTTATTTAATTCCCTTAGTTTTCCTATGATCCAATGGATGTTGGGAATTTGATCCCTGGTTCCTTTCTCTTTTCAAACCCAGCTGTACATGTGGAAATTTTGGGTTTGCTTACTGATGAAGTCTAACTTGAAGGATTTTGAGTATAACCTTACTAGCATGTGAACTGAGCATAACTGTATAGCATTTTGTATTGTGTGGATTAGATCAAGCCATTGCTGACATAAAGCCCTCATCCTGATTCTTCTATGTGTAATGTGTATAGAATTCTACTAAGACATCCTCTATCCTATGATCATCATCTTTGTCTAATTCCCTTTTGTTAAATATGGAAAGAATCTATAAATATGCTGAGATATTTCTTCCATGATTTTACTATTTTATAACAAATGAGATTTTGCAGATAGTTTTCAAAATCAGTCGACCTTCATATAGGACAATTATTATAGGTGAGCTGGACTAAAGGGGATCTTTCTTTGGAAAATATTTAAAGACAGAAATTTGCAGCATAAGAGGGATTTGATGTAATGAATATTCTCCATTGCTGGCTGTGGCAAGTAATCTATATGGCATTTAGGACCTAAGAGTGACTTCTGGATGACATCCAGCCAAGAAATGGGGATTCCATTTTTATAGCTGCAAGGAACTGAATTTGGTCAACCTGAATGACCTTGGAAAAGTTCTCCAAGCTCCAGATGACAATACAGACTTCCAAAACCTCAATTTCACCCTGACATGGTCCTAAGCAAAGATTGCAGCATATAGAACCTTGCTTTCTGCTGTACAGAGTAATAAGAGTGTGTTGATTTTTAATTTGCCATTGTCTTTTTTGTATTTATTGCACAGGTAAATTAAGTATATATTTTTTAATTTAATAGGCTTTTTTATATTTTGAAAGTTTTAAGCTAACAAAAGCATTGTGCAGAAAGTTCAGGGAATTCTTTCTCTACAGAGTTTCTCCTATTAATGTGTCATATCATTATGGTACATTTGTTATAACTGATGAAACAATAATGATAAAATATTATTAACTAAAACAGTGTTAAAGAATCTGCCTATCAAGCAGGGAATGTGGGTTTGACCTCTGGGTAAGGAAGATCCCCTGGAAAAGGAAATGACAACCCACTCCATTATTCTTGCCTGGGAAATCCTGTGGACAGAGGAGCCTAGCAAGTTATAATCCATGTGATTGCCAAGACTCAGACACAACTTGGCAACTAGACACCACCACAGTTTAGTTTCCTTAGAGTTTATTCTTTATGTTTTATATTTCCATATGTTTTTACAAATGCATAATATCATGTATCCATCATTACAGCACTGTACAGAGTAAATTCACTGCTCTAAAATTTCTGTCTTCTGTTTATGCCTCCCTCTCTTAAATCTCTACATACAGTAATCTCTTTTACTGTCTGTATAGTTTGTCTCTTCCAGAAAGTCATTTAGTTGGAATCATACAGCATAAAGTCATCTCCAATGGACTTATTTCAATTAAAAATATTAATTTGTTTCATCTATGCTTTTTTGGGATTTGATAGTTAATTTTATTTTATCATTGAATAATATTTCTTTTATATGGATTTACCAAAGTTTATCCGTTTGATTATTGGAGAACATCTTGGTTGCTTCCAAATTGGGGAAAGTGTGAGTAATATTGCTATAAAGATTCGTGTGCAAGTTTCTTGTGTAGATGTAAGTTTTCAATCCATTTGGACAGATATGTAGGAATATGATTGCTAGATGAAATTCTAAGACAATATTTAACTGTGAGAAACTGTCAAACTGTTCTGAGGTGGTTGTACCATTTTTCATTCCCATCAACAATGAATGAGTGTGCTTATTGCTTCAAATCTTGGCCAAAATTGGATAATGACTGTGTTGCAAATTTTAATCAATCTAATAGGTATGTGGTGGTAACCTGTTATTTTCATCTACAGTTCCCTAATGACATATGATGTTGAGCATCTTTTCATTTGTTTATGTGACATTTGTATATCTTCTTTGGTGAGATATCTGTACAAATCTTCACTCCTTTTTTTTTTTTTTGTTCTTTTTATTGTTGAGTTTAAAAAGTTTTTTTTTTAAGATAAAATTATTTATTTTAATTAGAGGCTAATTACTTTACAATATTGTATTGGTTGCCATACATTGACGTGAATCTGGCACAAGTTGGAATCAAGATTGCCGGGAGAAATATCAATAGCCTCAGATATGCAGATGACACCACCCTTATGGCAGAAAGTGAAGAGGAACTAAAAAGCCTCTTGATGAAAGTGAAAGTAGAAAGTGAAAAAGTTGGCTTAAAGGTCAACATTCAGAAAACAAATATCATGGCATCCGGTCTCATCACTTCATGGGAAATAGATGGGGAAACAGTGGAAACAATTTCAGACTTTATTTTTTGGGGCTCCAAAATCACTGTAGATGGTGACTACAGCCATGAAATTAAAAGACGCTTAATCCTTGGAAGAAAAGTTATGACCAACCTAGGTAGCATATTCAAAAGCAGAGATATTACTTTGCCAAAAAAGGTCCATCTAGTCAAGGCTATGGTTTTTTTTGTGGTTATGTATGGATGTGAGAGTTGGACTGTGAAGAAAACTGAATGCCGAAGAACTGATGCTTTTGAACTGTGGTGTTGGAGAAGACTCTTGAGAGTCCCTTGGACTGCAAGGAGATCCAACAAATCCATTCTGAAGGAGGTCAGCTCTGGGATTTCTTTGGAGGGAATGATACTGAAGCTGAAACTCCAGTACTTTGGCCACCTCATGCAAAGAGTTGACTCATTGAAAAATACTCTGATGCTGGGAGGGATTGGGGGCAGGAGGAAGAGGGGATGACAGAGGATGAGATGGCTGGATGGCATCACTGACTCGATGGACATGAATCTGAGTGAACTCCAGGAGTTGGTGATGGACAGGGATGCTGCGATTCATGGGTTCGCAAAGAGTCGGACACGACTGAGTGACTGAACTGACTGACTGACTGACTGACATGAATCTGACACGGGGGTACATGTGTTCCCCATCCTGAAACTCCCTCCCACTTTCCTCCCCATCCCATCCCTCTGGGTCATCCCAGTCCACCATCCCCGAACATCCTGTATCATGCATCAAACCTGGATTGGCAATTCGTTTCACATATGATATTATACATATTTCAATGCCATTCTCCCAAATCATCTCACCCTCACCCTCTCCCACAGAGTCCAAAAGACTGTTCTAGATATCTGTGTCTCTTTTGCTGTTTCTCATACAAGGTTATTGTTACCATCTTTCTAAATTCCATGTATATGCATTAGCATATTGCACTGGTGTTTTTTCTTTCTGGCTGACTTCACTGGGTATAATAGGCTCCGGTTTCATTCACCTCATTATAACTGATTCAAATGTATTCTTTTCAATGGCTAATACTCCACTGTGTATATGTACCACAGTTTTCTTATCCATTCGTCTGCTGATGGACATCTAGGTTGCTTCTATGTTTTGGCTGTTATAAGCAGTGCTGCGATGAACATTGGGGTACACATGTCTCTTTCAATTCTGGTTTCCTCGGTGTGTATGCCCAGCAGTGGGATTGCTGGGTCGTATGGCAGTTTTATTTCCAGCTTTTTAAGGACTATCCACACTGTTCTCCATAGTGGCTATACTAGTTTGCATTCTCACCAACAGTGTAGGAGCGTTCCCTTTTCTCCACACCCTCTCCAGCATTTATTGCTTGTAGACTTTTGGATAGCAGCCATTCTGACTGGCGTGAAATCATACCAAATTGTGTTTTTGATTTTCATTTCTCTGATAGTGAATGATGTTGAGCATCTTTTCATGTGTTTGTTAGCCATCTGTATGTTTCTTTGGAGAAATGTCTGTTTAGTTCTTTGGCCCATATTTTTATTGGGTTATTTGTTTTTCTGGAATTGAACTGCAGGAGTTGCTTGTATATTTTTGAGATCAATTCTTTGTCAGTTGCTTCATTTGCTATTAGTTTGTTCCTTTATGAAGGCTGTCTTTTCATCTTGCTTTGTTGTGCAGAAGCTTTTCATTTTAATTAGGTCCCATTTGTTTATTTTTGCTTTTAGTTCCACTACTGTGGGAGGTGGGCCATAGAGGATCCTGCTGTAATTTATGTCAGAGAGTGTTTTGCCTATGTTCTCCTCTCAGAGTTGTATAGTTTCTGGTCTTACATTTAGATCTTTAATCCATTTTGAGTTTATTTTTGTATATGGTGTTAGAAAGTGTTCTAGTTTCATTCTTTTACAAGTGGTTGACCAGTTTTCCCAGCACCACTCATTAAAAATATTGTCTTTTCTCCATTGTATATTCTTGCCTCCTTTGTCAAAGATAAGGTGTCCATAGGTGAGTGGATTTATCTCTGGCCTTTCTATTTTTTTCCATTGATCTATATTTCTGTCTTTGTACCAGTACCATACTGACTTGATGAATGTGGCTTTGTAGTCGAGCCTGAAGTCAGGCAGGTTGATTCCTCCAGTTCCATTCTTCTTTCTCAAGATTGCTTTGGATATTCGAGGTTTTTTGTATTCCCATGAAAAATGTGAAATTATTTGTTCTAGCTCTGTGAAAAATACCATTTGTAGCTTGATAAGGATTGCATTGAATCTATAAATTGCTTTGGGTAGTAAACTCATGTTCGCTATATTGATTCTTTCAATCCATGAACACAGTATGTTTCTCTATTTATTAGTGTCCTCTTTGATTTCTTTCACCAGTGTTTTATAGTTTTCTATATATAGGTCTTTAGTTTCTTTAGGTAGATATATTCCTAAGTATTTTATTCTTTTCATTGCAATGGTGAATAATGAACAGGGAGGCCTGGCGTGCTGCGATTCATGGGGTCGCAAAGAGTCGGACACGACTGAGCGACTGAACTGAGTGTATAGGAATGCAAAAGATTTCTGTGTGTTGATTTTATATCTTGCAACTTTACTATATTCATTGATTACCTCTTGTAATTTTCTGGTGGAGTCTTTAGGGTTTTCTATGTAGAGGATCATATCATCTGCAAATGCTGAGACTTTTACTTCTTTTCCAATTTTGATGCCTGTTATTTCTTTTTCTGCTCTGATTGCTGTGGCCAAACTTCCAAAACTATATTGAATAGTAGTGGTGAAAGTGGTCACCCTTGTCTTGTTCCTGACTTTAGGGGAAATGCTTTCATTTTTTCACTATTGAGGATAATGTTTGCTGTGTGTTTGTCATATATAGCTTTTATTATGTTGAGGTATTTTCCTTCTCTTCCTGCTTTCTGGAGAGTTTTTAATATAAAGGGATATGGAATTTTATTAAAGGCTTTCTCTGCATCTATTGAGATAATCATATGGCTTTTATTTTTCAATTTGTTAATGTGCTGTATTACATTGATTCATTTGAGGATATTGAAGAATCCTTGCATCCCTGGGATAAAGCCCACTTGGTCACGATGTATGATCTTTTTAATGTGTTGTTGGATTCTGATTGCTAGAATTTTGCTAAAAATTTTTGCATCTATATTTATTAGTGATATTGGCCTGTAGTTTTCTTTCTTTCTTTTCTTTCTAGATATTGAAGAATCCTTGCATCCCTGGGATAAAGCCCACTTGGTCATGGTGTATGATCTTTTTAATGTGTTGTTGGATTCTGATTGCTAGAATTTTGCTAAAAATTTTTGCATCTATATTTATTAGTGATATTGGCCTGTAGTTTTCTTTCTTTCTTTTCTTTCTTTTTTTGGGGGGGTGGCATCTTTGTCAGGTTTTGGTTTTAGGGTGATGATGACCTCATAGAATGAGTTTGGAAGTTTACCTCCCTCTCAAATTTTCTGGAAGAGTTTGAGTAGGATAGGTGTTAGCTCTTCTCTAAATTTTTGGTATAATTCAGCTGTGAAGCCGTCTGGACCTGGGCTTTTGTTTGCTGAAAGATTTCTGATTACAGTTTCAATGTCTGTGCTTGTGATGGGTCTGTAAAGATTTTCTATTTCTTCCTGGTTCAGTTTTGGAAAGTTGTACTTTTCTAAGAATTTGTCCATATCTTCCAAGTTGTCCATTTTATTACCATATAATTGCTGATAGTAGTCTCTTAGGATCCTTTGTATTTCTGTGTTGTCTGTTGTGATCTCTCCATTTTCATTTCTAATTCTACTGATTTGATTTTCCTCCCTTTGTTTCTTGATGGGTCTGGCTAATGATTTGTCAATTTTATTTATACTCTCAAAGAACCAGCTTGTGGCTTTATTGATTTTTCTTATGGTCTCTTTTGTTTCTTTTGTATTTATTTCTGCCCTAATTTTTAAGATTTATTTCCTTCTACTAACCCTTGGGTTCTTCATTTCTTACTTTTCTAGTTAGGTTAGGGGTACAGTTAGGTTATTTATTTGACTTTTTTCTTTTTTCCTGAGGTATGCCGGTGTTGCTATGAGCCTTTCCCCTTAGCACTACTTTTACAGTGTCCCACAGGTTTTGGGTTGTTGTGTTTTTATTTTCATTCATTTCTCTGCATATTTTGATTTCTTTTTTGATTTCTTCTGTGACTAGTTGGTTATTCAGCAGCGTGTTGTTCAGCTTCCATATGTTGAAATTTTTAATATATTTTCTCCTGTAATTGACGTCTAATCTTACTGCATTGTGGTCAGAAAAGGTGCTTGGAATGATTTAACTTTTTTTTTTAATTTACTAAGGCTAGATTTATGGCCCTGGATGTGATCTATCCTGGAGAGACCACCTCAAAACAAGCGACACATACAGACTGAAAGTGAAGAGTTGGAAAAAGATTCCATGCAAATAGAGACCAAAAGAAAGCAGGAGTAGAAATAATCATATCAGATAAAATAGACTTTAAAACAAAGGCTGTGAAAAGAGACAAAGAAGGATACTACATAATGTCAAAGATCAATCCAAGAAAAGATATAACAATTATAAATATATATGCACCCAACATAGGAGCACTGCAATATGTAAGACAAATGCTAACAAGTATGAAAGGGGAAATTAACAAGAACACAATAATAGTGGATACTTTAATACCCCACTCACACCTATGAATAGATCAACTAAACAGAAAATTAACAAGGAAACACAAACTTTAAATTATACAATAGACCAGTTAGACCTAATTGATATCTTTAGGACATTTCAATCTTAAAAAGTGTTTTGTATATTTGAAAAGAAGTCCTTTATCAGATAAAGGTTTAAAGGTTTTGCATATAATTTTCTCCTAGGCTACAACATGTCTTCCCATCATAAGAGTAACTTCCACAGAAAGGACTGTTTAATTTTAATGAAGTTCAATTTATTTTTTCATGGGCTGTGATTTTAGTGTAGTATTTAAAAAGTTATCACATTTGAGGTCACCTACATTTTTTCCATTTTTATCTTCCAGACATTTCATAGTTTTGTATTTCACTGCTATATCTATGCTCCATTTTCAGTTAATATTTATGAATGTTTTAAATTCTAGGGAGCTGTGTCTAGAATTAGTTTCTTGCATGTAGATGTCCATTTTTTCTAGGAGCAATTATTTAAGAGAATATCTTTTCTTCATTGAATTATTTGTCCTTACTTTTTTGTCAAAGATCAATTGACTATGTTTGTTTTTGTCTATTTCTGGTGTCTATTCTGTTCTATTCATGTTTTTGCTATTCTTTCCCTAAGATGAAAATTTCATAATTTCCATAAACTTATATGAATATTTGAAGTCAGGTGGTGTCAGTCTTCTAACTGTTTTTCCTCTATGGATATTATTTTAAGTATTCAAATTTATGGTTATGAATTACTCATCATTGGAATAGCTATATAAAGTTAGAAATGAGTACACATTGTTATCATTACAACACTGCTGTGTGTATGTGTTATTGCAGTACGGACTATCCTATATACTCCTGTTAACATTATCAAGAAAATTTTGGTAATATTGTAATTTTTTTCCATAAATGCCTTTTAGAAATCTCTGTTTAAAGCTTTCTAGCTTTAAGAGTTATTTGTGTAAAAATTGATTACTGATTTCAGTTTTCTGAAGTTTATAGGCATATTCACTTACATGTATTCATGAGTCAGTAATGCAAATTTTGGTTTCTAGTATTTGTCCACTTAATTTTGATGTTCAAATATTTGGCATAAAATTTCACTTAATATTTAATAACTGATTTTTGTGTCTTTACCATCTGTTCTGATTTCCTTTTCTTGTTGCTAATATTTGTATATTCACTGTCATTTTCATGATTTTGAAAAAGAATTCTATTATTATCATATCACAGCTTTACAAAGACATTTTTGAGCAAGATGCTGAGTTAATTAAAATTTGGTCTTTCTGCATAGTCCAATACTTTGTTCAATTTTTGTAAATACTTCATGTGTGCATGAAAGAAATAACTATGTTATCATAATTGGATGCATTTTTCATATATGTATGCTAGAACAATTTTAATAACTTTCATTGTGCAATTCTGTTATAATTTTGTCTTCTATCAATTACCAAAAAATGAATTAAAATCTCCCAATATGCTTGGAGATTTTTTCTCTTATTCTTTACAGTTTCTCTCTCTTGCTCTTTGTTTTCCTCCCTCTTCCTATTTCTTTCTCATTCTTTGTCTCTTTCTCTGTGTATGCATTTATATCTCTGTGTGGGTATGCTCAGTTGCTCAGTCATGTCTGACTCTGTGACTCCATGGACTGTAGCCTGCCAGGTTACTCTGTCCATGACATTTTACCAAGCAAGAATGCTAGAGCAGGTTGCCATTTCCTACTCCAGGGGATCTTTCCAACCCAGGGATTGAACTCAAATCTGTTGCACCTTCTGCATTAGCAGGTGGATTCCCACTGCACCATCTGGGAAGGTATATCTATAGTGAGATAGATATAGATTGTCATTATACTTCTCATTATATATATATTTATATTTATGTGCAAGCATATATGCCTACCAGGCTTCCCTGTCCATGGGATTCTCCAGGCAATAGTACTGCAGTGGGTTGCCATGCCCTCCTCAAGGGGATCTTCCTGACTTAAGAATCAAACCTGAATCTCTTACATCTCCTGCACTAAAAGACAAGTTAGTTGCCACTAGCACCACCTCATATATTGTGACTGAATAATATTCTATGTGTATAGATACATATACATACATGTACACATATATATCACAGCTACTTTACCCATTCATCCATCAATGAACACTTGTTTCGAACTCTTGATTAGTGCAAATAATGTTGCTATAAACATGAGGGTGCAGATACCATTTTGAAAAGTATTTTTGTTTCCTTTGGGTATATTCCCCAAAGTAAAATTGCTAGATCATATAAGAGTTCTATTTTTATTTTTTTGAGGATCATCCATACTGCTTTCCGGAGTGGCTGCAAAAATTTACAATCCTACCAACAGTACATAGCATTTCCCATTCTCCACATCTCTTGTCTTTTTAATGATGGTCTTCCTAACAAGATTGAATTGATGTCTCATTGTGGTCTTAAGTTTCATTTTTCTAATAACAAGTGATGTTGAATATCTTTTCATGTATTCATTGACCTTTTATATAGCTTCTTTGGAAAAATACCTCTTCAGACTTTTTGCCCATATTTAAGTGGGCTATTTGTTTTTTGGTTTTGTTTTTAATTTTTTATTATTGATTTGGAAAAGCTTTGGATATTCACCTCTTATCAGATATATGACTTGCAAATATATGACTTTTCTATTCTTTAGATTGTCTTTTCACTCTTTTGGTGGTTACTTTTACTGTGCAAACACTTTTTAGTTTGATGTAGTCCTATGACATATCATTTTTGAAGTATTATTTATGAGATATCTTTGAGGGTTGGGATAAAGATAATGTCTTCAAGAAAGTATTTGGATATGCTTCTTGTAGACTCAAATCAATACATATTTAGTTCATAATTTATAACTTGAAGTTCATGGTACCCTGGTGATGCAAGCTTGGGCTGTAAATCAGTGTGCATGCCAAAAGAATCTGCTACTTCTTAAAAAGAGTTTTCTTCTTCCTGCTGTATATAAAAACAAAGAATATAAGTGTCAAAGTATTTACTACTAGTCCAGGTGTTTCAAGAGCACATATCCCTTGAGGATCCAGACTAAATATGGGGGAAATCTCTTTTAGGGTATTCAATTTGGTAGTATATGAACTGTGATTTCTAAACTCCTTACTCTACAAGGCCATCAAAATTATAGTAAATTTCTTTTTAATATTGGCAAGTTCTCTCAGGAAAAATGTGGTTTTCTGTCTTTCCTTCCTCTCTGTAACCTAGCTTTCTCTTAACTGCAACCTTTTATAAAGCTCCTATGATTTTAAGAAGACTTTTTACTTGCCCATCCACATTTCTATTTGTTTTCAGTAGGAGATTTGGTTTAAATATCCTAGTACATTCTATTCCTGAAAATTAATACCTTAAGTAAAAATCTTGTTCACATTCACCTGGAGCAAAAGCTGAAGTGAGGCAAATATGCTAATTCCTTGGCAGTGGCTGATTATCCAGCTAGATGATAAGTAACCTGTCTGTAGCAAAAGTAGATAACTAATGTCAAAGATGTTTTGGAAAAAAATAAACTAAATAGACCTCTTTAATTATCTCAGCATTAAAACTAGTTTACTGAGCATGTGTGTCAAGAGATTTAAATGGTATAATATGTTCTTAAATGTCTGCTAGAGAACATGACGATTCTTAGATTAATGAGATTGTGAACAGAATGTGAATTGTGATAAGAATTTTGACTACTAAGGGGCTACTTTCATGACATGTATCCTTAACTCTGCTTCAAAAAGTTTGCACAATTTCAATTTTCTTGAAACAATTCCCTCAAACATGAACCCCCGATATATTACAGTGGTCAGTGATTTGTCTTACATATAAAAAGTAATTTTTTTGTAATTTTATTTAGTTAAATTTCTTTTTCATTGTTAAGATCTGGACATCCATTGAAGATCATTATGATGTACAGAATTTTATCTAAAAAGTAATTCATATCACAGTAGAAAGATAGTTCCTGTGAATTATATGCTTTCTAACATTTATCTTGACAGTGGAGGCCATTTTATTTTAATGTAAAATGTTAGTATGGCCTTGAAAATCAAGCCACAGCATAAACAATGTGACAACACATTGTATTGAGATTTTTGAGGCTTTCCAGCAGAACGTAGAATATGCTATAATAGATTTGTAACTTACATATCATTGTGTTCCTTCCATGTCAAGAGTAAATGTTGCTGGGTACCAAGGCATAAGAGTAGATGAAGGGTCTATTATTATTATTATTCCTAAATATATTCCCTAAATATTAACTTTCCTATCAGTATACAATGGGATATGTTGGCATAAATAATTTCAGGAATACTTTCACCAGAGATAGCTTTTGAAACAGCAACTTAGCTCTTCTCAAGTCTTCAGGGCCCCAGGTGAGCTGAGCAAAGCTGAGGTGATTGCAGCTGTTTGTTCAGATTTACACATGGCAGTAGAAATGCTTTCTGCAGTAAATACTGAGAAGCCCACCAGGCTTCTCTGCCTATGGGATTTCCTAGGCAAGCATACTGGAGAGGGTTGCCAGTTTCTTCTCCAGAGGATCTTCCTGACCCAGAGATTGAATCCATGTCTCCTGCATTACAGGTGTAATCTTTACTGCGGAGCCACCAGAGAAGCCTGGTATTATTGACAGAGAGTTAAATATAATATTTTCATAATGGCAGCATTGGAGTAGTTGACCATCTTTCCTGGTGGTTCATGTTCTGGCAAACAATGCAGAATTCACATGACCTTTCTGACTTTGAAGTAATTTATGTAGTTTTGTATGGGTCAGACAGTGGAGAACTCATTTATGTTTATGAATGTCTCCAAGAATTGGGGACCAAATTTAAAACTACCATATGGAAATTATATTTTTATATATGAATTATAGTGATTCTGTTTCTCTAAAAAATCTTGTTACAGATTTTAGTACTGAAGATGGTTCAAAGTACAGAATTTTTAAGATGATTTTTCTGAATTTGTTTTCAGGTATGTGGAATTGCCTCTCTATCCTGATTAGATTAAAAGATGGCAGTGACTAATTCTAGTAGCAAAGAAAACACTAACAGCCTATGGTATAAACTGGTCATAGATATGGAAAATGTTTATGTTACATAACACTTATCTGTCACTTATAAGAAACAAGGAGATAAATGACTGTGTCACTGAAGCCTATCTCCTATGGCTTCAATACTGTAATTGCTGAAAATCAAACACAGAATCTCATCCTGCAACTTGGTAAAATACAATGCAAATTGAACTCCAAGCTTGGCAGGGTGTTTGATTTTATTTATTTATTTTTCAATTTATCTTTAATTTGGGGAAAATTGTTTTACAGAGTTGTATTGGTTTTTGCCATACAAAATGCAAATTATCCATAATTGTTCATATGTCTCTTCCCTCTTGAGCCTCTCTCCTCTTCCTGACCCCACTCCTCTAGGTAATCAGTGAGAGAGCCACAATGGGCTCCCTGTGTTATACAACTTCTCACAAGCTACCTGTTTTACACATGGTAGTGTATACTTGCTGATGTTACTTTCTCCATTCTTTCCACTCTCTCCTCCCTGTGCACTGTGTCCACAAGTTATTCTCTATATGTGAGTTCTCCATTCCTTCCCTGAAAATAGGTTCATCAATACCATTTTTCTAGATTTCATATGTAGGTGATAATATGCATTATTGTTTTTCTCTTTCTGATTTACTTCACTCTGTACAACAGACTCTGGTTTCATCCACCTCACTAGAATTGACTCAAATCCATTCCTTTTTATAGCTGAAAAATATTCTGTTGTATATGTGTATCATATCTTCTTTATCCATTCAGCTGTTGATAGACCTATGTCCTAGTTATTGTAAATAGTGTTGCTATGAACATTGGGGTACAGGTGTCTTTTTCAATTATGGTTTTCTCAGGGTATATACCCAATAGTGGGATTACTGGGTCCTATTGTAAATTTATTTCTACCTTTTCAAGGAATCTCCATACTGTTCTCTATAGTGGCTGTATCAGCTTATATTCCCACCAACAGTGCAAAAGTGTTCCCTTTTCTCACACCTTCTCCAGAATTTATTGTTTGCAGATTTTTTGATGATGTCCATTCTCTCTGTTGTGATGTGATATCTCATTGCAGCTATAATTTCCATTTCCCTAATGAGTGAGTTTGAGTATCTTTTCATGTGTTTATTGGCCATCTCTATATCTTCTTTGGAGAAAAGTCTCTATAAATCTTCTGCCCATTTTTCTTTTTCTTTAATTGGGCTGTTTGCTTTTCTGATACTGATTTGTATGAGGTATTTACACATTTTGGAGACTTTGTCAGTTGTTTAGTTTGCAATTATTTTATCCCATTCTGAGTGTTGTCTGTTAACCTTGTTTATTGTTTCCTTTGCTATGAAAAAGCTTGTAAGTTTATCTACTTCCATTTGTTTATTTTTGTTTTTATTTGCATTACTCTAGGAGATTGCAGGTCAGGAAGCAACAGTTAGAACTGGACATGGAACAACAGCCTGGTTCCAAACAGGAAAAGGAGTACGCCAAGGCTGTATAATGTCACCCTACTTATTTAACCTCACATCATGAGAAACGCTGGACTGGAAGAAGCACAGGCTGGAATCAAGATTGCCAGGAGAAATATCAATAACCTCAGATATGCAGATGACACCACTCTTATGGCAGAAAGTGAAGAGGAGCTAAAAAGCCTCTTGATGAAAGTGAAAGAGGAGAATGAAAAAGTTGGATTAAAGCTCAACATTCAGAAAACTAAGATCATGGCATCTGGTCTCATCAATTCATGGGAAATAGATGGGGAAACAGTGGAAACAGTGTCAGACTTTATTTTTGGGGCTCCAAAATCCTCTAAGACAGGCTTCAGCAATACGTGAACCGTGAACTCCCTGATGTTCAAGCTGGCTTTAGAAAAGGCAGGGGAACCAGAGATCAAATTGCCAACATCCGCTGGATCATGGAAAAAGCAAGAGAGTTCCAGAAAAACATCTACTTCTGCTTTATTGACTATGCCAAAGCCTTTGACT
>SJYT01003132.1:737883-831381 GCA_006410635.1 Cephalophus harveyi
CATTGGAAAAGACTCTGATGCTGGGAGGGATTGGGGGCAGGAGGAGAAGGGGACGACCGAGGATGAGATGGCTGGATGGCATCACTGACTCGAGGGATGTGAGTCTGAGTGATCTCTGAGAGATGGTGATGAACAGGGAGGCCTGGCGTGCTGCGATTCATGGGGTCGCAAAGAGTCGGACACGACTGAGCGACTGAACTGAACTGAACTGAAAAGCACTGCAGGTGGTGATTTCAGGCCATGAAATTAAAAGATGCTTACTCTTTGGAAGGAAAGTTATGATAGTATATTAAAAAGTAGAGATATTGCTTTTCCAACAAAGGTCCATCTAGTCAAGGCTATGGTTTTTTCAGTGGTCATGTATGGATGTGAGAGTTGGACTGTGAAAAAAGCTGAGCACCGAAGAATTGATGTTTTTGAACTGTGGTGTTGGTGAAGACTCTTGAGAGTCCTTTGGATTGCAAGGAGATCCAACCAGTCCATCCTAAAGGAGACCAGTCCTGGATGTTCATTGGAAGGACTGATGCTGAGGCTGAAACTCCAATACTTTGGCCACCTCATGAGAAGAGTTGACTCATTGGAAAAGACCCTGATGTTGGGATGGATTGGGGGCAGGAGGAGAAGGGGACGACAGAAGAAGAGATGGCTGAATGGCATCACCAACTTGATGAACATGAGTTTGAGTGAATTCCTGGAGTTGTTGATGGACAGGGAGGCCTGGAGTGCTGCGATTCATGGGGTCGCAAAGAGTCAGACACGACTGAGTGACTGAACTGAAATGATAATATCCTGATTATTATAGCTTTGTAGTATAGTCTGAAGTCAAGAATGTTGATTCCTCCAGCTTTATATGTCTTTGTCAAGATCACCTTGGCTATTCCAGATCTTTTGTGTTTCCACAGAAATCGTGAATTTTTTTTTTTCTAGTTCAGTGAAAAATACCATTTGTAGTTTGATAGGGATTGTGTTTAATCAGTAGATTGCTTTGGGTAGTGTGGTCATTTTCATGATATTGATTATTCCAATCCAAGAATATGGTATACCTCTCCATCTGTTTGTATTCTCTGTGTTTTCCTTTATCAGCATCTTATACTTTTATATTTTAATCTCTTTAGGTAGGTTTATTATTACATATTTTATTCTTTTTTATTTTTTGCAATTGTGAATGCAATTGTTTCCTTAATTTCTCTTTATGATTTACCCTTGTTAGTGTATAGAATACAAGGGATTTCTGTGTATTAATTTTGTACCCTGTGACTTTACATTATTCATTGATTATCTCTAGTAAATTTCTGGTGGCATATTTAGGGTTTTCTATGTAGAGTATCATGTCATCTTCAAATAATGAGTTTTCCTTCATTTTTTTTTCCAAATCTGGATAATTTTTATTTCTTTTTCTTCTCTAATTGCTTCAGCTATGAGGTTCAAAAGTATGTTGAATAATAGTGGTGGGTGTGGGCACCCTTGTCTTGTTCTTGATCTTAGAGGAAATGCTTTCAGGTTTTTAACATTGAGAATGTTTGCTGTGGGTTTAATGTATATGGTCTTTCTTATGTTGAGATAGGCTCCTTCTAAAGCTCCTTTCTGGAGAGATTTTTATCGTTAACCAGTGGTGAATTTTGTTGAAAGCTATCTCTGCATCTATTGAGATGATAACTTTTTTTTAATCTTTTGATTTCTTAATATGGTGTACAACATTGATTTGCATTTACAGAAGAATCCTTGGATTCCTGGGATAATTCCCACTTGATCATGATAAATGATCATTTTAACATGCTCTTTGTTTCACTAGAATTTTGCTGAAGAGCTTTGCATGTATATTCATCAAGGCTATTGGTCTGTAATTTTTCTTTGATGGTATATTTGTCTGGTTTTAGCATCAGGGTGATGGTGTTTTACTAGAGAGGTTTCCTTCCTCTGCAATTTTCTGGAAAATTTTGAATAAGATAGGTGAAAACTTTTCTCTAAACTTTTGGAAAAATTTGCTTGTGAAACCATCTGGCTATGTGCTTTTTAGGGAAGATTTTTTATTGCAATTTCAGTTTCCATACTTGTGATTGGACTGTTCATATTTTCTATTTCTTCTTGGATAAGTTTTTGGCAGGTTATACTTTTCTAAATACTTGTCAGTTTCTTCTAGGTTGTCCATTTTATTGGCATATACTTTCTCATACTATTATTTTATGACCCTTTGAATTTGTGTGTTATCTGAGGTAACTTCTTTTTCATTTATAATTTTATTGATTTGAGTCTTTTTTTTTTCTTTCCTTGATTAATCTGGCTAATGATTTGTCAATTTTGTTTATATTTTCAAATAACCAACTTTTGGTTTTAATTATCTATGCTATTGTTTTCTGCATTTCTTTTTCATTTATTTCTACATTGATCTTTATGATTTCCTTCCTTCTATTACCTTTGGTTTTTTTTTTTTTTTTTTTTTTTTTTTTTTTTTTTTTTTTATCTTCTTCTTTTTCTTCTTCTTTCTCTAGCTGCTTAAGGTGTAACATTAGGTTATTTGTCATTTCTTTTGTTTCTTTAGATAAGCTTGTATTGCTATAAATTTCCCTTTTAGCATTGTTTTTCTTGCATCCTATATCATTCAAGTTGACATTTTCTTTAATTCATTGTCTAGATAGCTTTTGATTTCCTCTTTTATTTCTTTAGTACTTCTTGGTTATTCAGAAATATGTTGATTAGCCTCCATGTATTTGTGCTTTTTATATATTTTTTTTCCTATTAGTGTGTGCTCAGTTGCTCAGTAATGTCCAATTATTTGTGACCCCATGTAATGTAGCCCACCAGGCTCCTCTGGCAATAGGATTTCCCCAGCAAGGATACTGAATAATGTTTCCATTTCCTCCTCCAGGGAATCTCCTGACCCAGGGATCAAATCCACATCTCTGGTGTCTCCTATATTTTTTCCTGTAGCTGATGTGTAATCTTATAGCCTTGTGGTTAGAAAAGATGCTTGAAATAATTTCAATTATATATTTTTTAAACTTACCGAGGCTTGATTTGTGACCCAAGATGTGATATATCTTAGAGAATATTCCATGTGTACCTGAGAAAAAAAGTGAAATCTACTCTTTTTTGGATGAAATGCCCTGTAGATATCAATTAGGTCCATCTGGTCCAATGTATCATTTAAAGCTTCTGTTTCCTTATTAATTTTCTGTCTGGATGATCTGTCCATTAGTGGGAGTGATTTTTAACCCCCACATCTCACTATTATTGTGTTACTGTCAATTTCTTCTTTAATATTAATTAGCATTTGCCTTATGTATTGAGGTGCTCCAATGTTGGGTACATATATATTTATAGTTGTTATATCTTGGATTGATTCTCTGATCATTAAATAATATTTTCCTTTATCTTTTGTAGCAGATTTTATTTTGTTTTGTTTTTATAATATAAGTTTATTTATTTTAATTGGAGGTTAATTACTTTAAAGTCATTTTATCTGATAAAAGCATTTCTTCTCCCACTTTCTTTTGATTTCTATTTGCATGCTATGTCTTTTTCCAGCACCTCACTTTCAGTCTGTAGGTTTCCATAGGTTTGAAATGGGTTTCTTGTAGACAGCATATATAGAGGTTTCTTTTCATATCCATTCAGCCAATCTGTATTTTTTGATTGGAACATTTAATCCATTTACATTTAAGGTAATTATTGATAAGTGTGCTCCTATTGGCTTTCCCTGATAGCTCAGTTGGTTAAGAATTCACCTGCAATGCAAGGGAACCTGATTTTATTCCTGGGTCAGGAAGATCTGCTGGAGAAGGGATAAGCTACCCACCCCAGTAATCTTGAATTTCCCCTGTGGCTCAGCTAGTAAATAATTCACCTGCAATGTGGGAGACCTGAGTTTTATCCCTGGGTTGGAAAGATCCTCTGGAGAAGGAAAAAGCTACCCACTCCAGGATTATGACCTGGAGAATTCCATGGAATGTATAGTCCATGGGGTCACAAATAGCTGGACATGACTGAACAATTTCACTTCACTTCACATGATCCTATCACTATTTGCTTTATTGTTTTGGCTATGTTTTTCAGACTTTTTATTTTCTTGTTCTTGTTTTTTTTTTTTTTCTGTCTAAAGAAGTTCCTTTGGCATTTATTGTAAAGCTACTTTGAATTCACTTAATTTTCACTTATCTCCAAAGCTTTTGATTTCTCCTTTGAATCTGAATGATATTCTTCCTGGGTAAAATAATTTTGGTTGTAGGTTTTTCCCTCTCATCACTCTATGTATATCCTGCCACTCCCTTCTGGTCTGCAGTTTCCACTGAATGATGATCAGCTGATAACCTAATGAAGATCCCCTTATGTTATTTGCTAACTTTCCCTTGAAAAAAAGTGAAGTCACTCAGTTGTGTCTGACTCTGTGACCCCATTGACTGTAGCCTACCAAGCTTCTCTATCCATGGGATTTTCCAGGCAAGACTACTGGAGTGGGTTGCCATTTCCTTCTCCAGAGTATCTTCCCGACCTGGGGATTGAACTAAGGTCTCCTTCATTGTAGGCAGACGCTTTTACTGTCTGAGCCACTATTTTTACTCTGGGTTTAATCTTCATTAGCTTGATTAATATGTATTTTGGTGTGTTTCTCTTTGTGTTTATCCTTTATGGGAACTCTGGGCTTTCTGTACTTGGGTAGCTATTTCCTTTCCCGAGTTAAGGACACTTTTGACTATAATCTCCTCAAAAATTTCTTATACACTTTCTTTTTCTCTTCTTCTTATTCTGGGCCCTCTATAATTTGAATGTTGGTGTACTTAATGTTGTCCCAGAGGTCTCTGAAACTGCCCTCATTTCTTTCTGTTTCTTTTTCTTTATTTTGTGCTTCTCCACCATTCTGTCTTCCAGCTCACTTATCCAGTCTTCTGCCTCAGTTATTCTGCTATTGGTTCTCTCTAGTGTATTTTTAATCTGTTATTCTGTTTTTTATTGCTGATTGTCATATATATATTCTAGGTCCTTGTTAAATATTTTCCTTATCTTCTCAATTCATGCATCCATTCTATTTATCTCTACCTTCATTTTATTTCCAAGATTTTGGGTCATCTTTACTATTATTACTCTGAATTCTTTTTTCAGATTGACTACTTACTTCCTCTTCATTTGTTTGGTCTTGTGAATTTTTACCATGTTCTTTCATTTGCTAAATATTTCTGTCATTTCATTTTGTTTAGTTTACTGTCTTTAGGGTCTCCTCTCTACAAGCTAGGGAGTTGTAGTTCCTCTTATGAGTGAAATCTTCCCCCTTATAGGTAAAGTTGGACCAGTGCCTTGTGAAAATTTCCTGGCTGAGGGACTTGTGCCTATGTTCTGGCGAAAGGAGCTTAATTTTGTCTCTCTAAAAGGCAGTTTCATGTCCAATAGTGTGTTCTGGGGAGAAGGCAATGGCACCTCACTCCAGTACTCTTGCCTGGAAAATCCCATGGATGGAGGAGCTTGGTAGGCTGCAGTCCATTGGGGTTGCTAAGAGTCAGATATGACTTAGCAGGTTCACTTTCACTTTTCACTTTTGTACATTGGAAAAGGAAATGGCAACCCACTCTAGTGTTCTTGCCTGGAGAATCCCAGGGACAGGGGAGCCTGGTGGGCTGCCGTCTCTGGGGTCGCACAGAGTTGGATATGACTGAAGTGACTTAGCAGCAGCAGCAGCACTGTGTTCTGGGGTGTCTATGGACTTCAGGTCACCTGTCTGCTAATGGCCAGGGTTGTGTTCTTGTTTTACTTAAAGTTTGGCATGATGCATCCAGCACTGGAAATTGTGGGTCTTTGGGTGGGATCTGGTCTTAGTGTTGAGAAAGAGGCCTTTGGGAGAGCTTTCACTGATTAAGGATCTATTGAGTCAGGAATTATTTGCTGGTCCAAAGTCCTGGACTTGGGTCTCCCACCATGGAAGTTCAGGCCCAACCCCTTACTGTACCACCAATACTTCCCAGCCCATGCAGCACAGAAGACAAAACCCCAAGACTCATGGTGAAAGCATTACTCAATATCCAATAACATCTAAAGAAACTCAAATATTTCTTTCTACAAAAAGAAATTAAGAGAGTAAAAAGAGAGAGAGAAAATAATAAAAACAGAAATCAAAAATGAAGACAGTAATCAAGCACATAAGCAAACCCATAAGTGAAAATGAACACTAAAAACTAGGCCAGCAAAAATACAAAATCAAAAATATGAAAAAATGCAGTATAACTAAATAATATTGTAAAAATAGGAAAAATACATTTATTAAAAATAAGCTGTTTTTTTGAAAAAGGAAAAAGTAAGGCTAAAATACAAATTAAAGGATTAATAAAGAAAGAACAACATTAATACAATATGAAATAGAAAAAAAAAAAAAGAAAGAAAAAAAATATAGAGTGGCAGTAAGAATTTCCTCCCAAATCCTCTATTGTCCTCTTCATACTGACAGACAGTTTGCTTACTGTGGAAGTCCTCCAATATTTCTGGGAAGGTCTCTGGGCCTGCAGTGAATGCTGTGTGGTATCAACTCAGGTTAAATCTGGCTTTATTCCAGCTTGTACTTTCTCCAAAATTCTGCAATTGCCCCCAAAGTCCACAGTCCCAAGATAATTGTGGGGGTTTAATCTGATGCACCTGCACCTACAGGATTCAATTCTCTTTCTCTTTTCTCACACAACCCCTGGTGCTTTGCTATGGTTCTGAGCCCACCTCTGCCTGTAGGCCACTGTCTGGTGTTTTTTCCCTACCCAGATCAGAGCGGATAAAAGTAGCTGCTTATTAGGGCTCATTTGCTCAGTTGGGCTGGGTAGAGGGAGGGAAATGGAAGCCACAACTGTGGTGTTTGTGAAGTGCTTGCTGCAGCTGAGGCTTGTGGAAAGCCACTATATCTGAGGTGGGTTTTACACTCTTCTAGAGGAATTATCCAAAAGTCTAGTGTCCTTAGGCACAGTCAAGCTGCATAGGCTCCCAGGAAGTTTTGAGTCATAACTTGTGCCTGCTCAACACTTGGTGACAGCTGCTACGTCTGGAGTCAGGACTGCAGCAGCAGCATTTTGTTCCCTACCTTTGGCCCTTGCCCTAGTTTTGGCAGTGGCCATTTTGTTTGCATTCCCCACTCTGGGATCATAAATTGAAGTTGCATTCAGTCCTATCTCTGACACTCATGCTGGCTTTGGTGATGACTAAGCATACCTAACTCTGAGGTTTGGCAGTTCATAGCCATTACTCATCTCACTTATGGCATTCACAAAGTTTGTTCATGTTTTATGAAAGCAAGGAGAGTTAGAGGGCCCCCATTGCAATGATTTCTTTCAGTCCAGACATTTCCCTGTTCTCACTCAGATGTGCTGCACTAGCCCCCTCAGAGTATCCATGGCATTAGACCCCAGTCTTCTCCCTGGGGTCTGACCCCTGAAGTCTGAGCATCAGTGTCTAGCCCCTACTCACTGCAGAGGGCATGCAAGATGCTTGGCAATGATCCCTGTGGTGGATTCTCTCCATTTTGGTTTCCAAGCGTGTGCTTTCCCCTCTGAGGTTCCAAAGCTCCAACCCCCGTCCCCACTCATGAGGGGGTTTCCAAGTATGACAAAACTTTTCCTCCTTAACGATTCCCTTCCAAGAGCACAGGTCCCTGTCCTGGCAGCCTTTGTCTGTCTCCTTTTATATCTTTATCTTTTTCCTTACTTCATTCTGAGGATATTGGACTGTCATTTTGGAAGTCTGGTAGCATTTTGGAATTCTGCTAGCATTCAGAAGGAGTTCTGTAGACATTTTCTAAGTGCAGAGGTATTTTTGATATATTTGTAGGAAGGAAGGTGATCTCCCCTTCTTATTCCTCCACTATCTTGAAAGTCACCCCAGGTGTTTACTTTTAAAGAGAGGGGATTGATTAAGAAAGAATCTTTTAAATTACTATGATGACATATTGAAGACCCTGATGAACCTAGAGATATAAGGTCTCTAAATTCTGATGAGACTTTTTTGGTCAGTGGAAGAGGCCTCCAGACTTTTAGGTATTGCCTTTCCATCCCCACCTGCATTGCCTGAGGAAACTCTTATGGCTTCCTCGGTGGCAGTGGCCACTCAAGACAATGCTAATTCTCCTGAGGACCCATCCTCAGAACTCTCTTTTTTTTTTTCCTAGACCTTTAAGTAGACTCAAATCCCAACAAGCCTATAGAGGTGAGGTGCAAAGTTATTACACTGCAAAATAATCATTTGTATTTCTAATTTATATACAGAAATACAAAGAACATGCATAGGAATGTATACTAAGGATGTGGGAGCATAGTAGAAGGAAGATATAGTTGGATCATATTAAATTGATGGATGTGGTTTACTGAGCAGAGATTCAGCTTTTAATGTGGTAGCTCCAGGAGTTAGATAGGTTTGTAACTGTTTGGTTGATTGCCTGATGCATGGACTAAAATGTGACCCACAGTGAGTAGACTTGAAATGCCCAATCTGCCTTTGTTAATGTGGAGGAAGGGATTCATGGGCTTAAGGAGACTGAAATTTTGATGACATTTTTCATTTAAAACCTACTCTTCCACATTGGGAGGTCAAAAGACAAGGCTTCCACAAAAATTGTGAGAGGTTTGTGATGGGAACTCAACTGGTAAGGTTAAGTGCAATGAGAGTTATTGTATCCCCAGGTATTAGATACCAAGTGACACCATTAAACCACTAAAGGAAAGTTGGGTGTGGTTACCTTAAGAGACAGAAGGGTCTAAGTAGAAATCAGAAAAGTATGACACCTATAAACCTATGCCATTGGTTACTCAATAATGATGTTCCCAGAAGTGAAATAAGTATGAAGACTACTAAATTCTGAATTGATCTGTAGAAGTAGAAAAGTCTTAAATCAAGTGGACAAAATTCTAGTTTAAATCATAAAAATTAATGAGTTATGATCCTTCAATCAGTTCCCAGAATTGAGTCTTTACAAAATCAGAACCCCTTGAGTGATAGAGAGAATGGGTCTTCTTGAGGAAAGACCCTGGTTCATGTCCCAATATTTATGCTGTGAATCCTTTTCCCAGCCTTTTCCAAAGGGAACTACTATCTTTTATCAGCATAACTGCACATTGGGGAAAAATAATTAATCAGAACTTTTGGAGACTAGTAGACACTGGGTCTGAACTGACTCTAAATTTAGAAAACAAAAAACATCCCTGTGTTTCACTACTTAGAGTAGAGGCTTAAAAAGGTTAGATAATCAATAGAGTTTTAGCTCAGGTTAATTTCACAGTAGTCCCAGCGTGGCCTCCAAACCCATCCTGTGGCTATTTACTCAGTCCCCAACTGGATTATTGGGAAAGACACACTTAGCATTTAGTAGAAAGTCCACATCAGTTCCCCATAGTGAGGGCTATGATGGTGAAAAGGGTAAAATGAAAGCCACTAGCTTGGCTCTACCTAGTAAAATAATAAATTAAAAGCAGTACCACATTCTTAGATCAATAACAGAGATTAGTGTCACCGTCATGGTTTTGAAGGATGTAGTGGTGCCAATTCCTACCACATTCCTATTCATCCTCCCTAGTTGGACTGTGTAGATGATAGATGATCTCCAATAAAGACAATGACTCTCCTAAGCTTAACCAGGTGGTAATTCCAATTGAAGCTGCTGTACCAGATATAGCTCCATTGTTGGGGGAAAAAAAAAAAAAAAACTAATACACTGCTTAGTACCTAGTATTTAGCTATTGATCTAGGAAATAACTTTTTAAAATTTTTTCTCCTTCCTATCAATAAAAGTAGCCAGAAGCAGTTCCTACCCACCCCCCACCCCCACCTCCAGGGGGCAAGGACGATAATATACCTTCACTGCCCTATACCAAAGGTAACAACTCTCAGCCTTTGTCATAAATTAGCTTGAAGGAGCCTTGATCACCTTTTCTTTTCACAAGGGGTTATGCTGATCCATTACATTGATTGAACCTAGTAAGCAAGAAGTAACAACTTATTCATTAAGTGAATATTGGTAGTAGTACTTATTGCTAAGATATTTGTGCATCATGGGGTGAGAAATAAATCTGACGGAGACCAGGGACCACAATGTCAGTGAAATTTCTAGGAGTCTGTTGGTATAAGGCCTGCCAAGATTTCCCCCAAAGGTGAAGGAAAATTTGCTACACTTAATCCCTTCTATTCCCCCCAAAAAGCACAGTGCATCTCTTTGAATTTTGGAGGCAACATATCTGGGTATGTTATGTTGACCTGTTTTCTGAGTGATGTTGACCTATTTTCTGAGTGATGTGAAAAGCTGCTAACTTTGAGTGGTGCCTAGAAATAAGGCTCTGAATCAGGCCCAAGCTGCCGAACAAGTTGCTCTATAATTTGGGTCATATGACCCAGGAGATCCAATGGTGACTGAAGTTTGAATGGCAGATGGGGTAGCATATGGAGCCTTTGGAAGGACCCTCTAAATGATTTTCAGAACAGATCCTTCAAATTTTAGAGCAAAATCCTGCCATCCTCTGCAAATAACTCTTTGATAAACAGCTCTTTGTCTATGGGGCTTAGGTGGAATCTGAATGCTTAATTATAGGCCAAAAGTCTCATTTGCACAGCAACTCTTCATCATCAAATGGAAATGGTACATACATAATGAGGAAAAGGCAGCCTCTGAAACTGTAAGTACGTTACATGAAGAAGTGTCCCAAGTGTCCATGATTCCCACTCCAGCCTACCACCTTCCCTCTTTCAGTCTGCACATGTGGCTGCATGAGGGATTTCCTATGACCACTTGACAGAAAAAGAGAAAACTCAGATCTGCTTTACAGATGGTTTTGCCCTATATACAGGTACCACCTAAAAGTGGACAACTAAATCCCTATGCCCTTTTTCTGGGACATCTCTGAAGGACACTGGTAAAAGGAACTCCTTTCAGAGGCATAACTCCAAGTGGTGCACCTCTTTGTTCATTTTCTTTGGAAAAATGGATGGACAAACATGCAAGTATATATTGATTTGTGGACTTTGATCAATGGTTTTGTTGAATGGTCACAGACTTTGAAACAACATGATTAGATAACTGGTGACAAAGATTTTTGGAAAGAGGTGTGCAGATTGATGTTTCTATATTGGTTAAAATAAAAAATATGAGTATGTTCATGTTTTCTGTGAATGTTCACCAAAGGATGACCCTAGCTGAGGAGGATATTAATAATCAAGTAGATGGGATAACCCATGTTGTGGATCCAATTTAGCCTTTCTCAAATCAATCCCATCATCATCCAATGTGCTCATGAAGAAAGTGGTCATGGTGACAGGGATGAAAGTAATGCACTGGCTCAGCAAAATGTTCTTCCATTTACCAAGGCTGCCTGACTATGGCCACTGCTGAGTGTCCAATCTGCCAACAGCAGAGATCAACACTAAGTCTCTGATATGGCATCATTCCTTGGGATAATCAGCCAGCTACCTGGTGGCAAGTTGATTACTTTGGACCACTTCCATCATGGAAGGAGCAGCCTTTTGTTCTTAATGGAATAGGTACTTCTGAACATGGACTTGCCTTCCTTACACATGTTTTGTTGCCAAAGCTAATACCCATGTAGTTACAGAATGTTTATGCAATGTTAAATTATTTCAAACAGCATTACTTCTGCTCAAGGAAATTACTTCACAGCAAAAACAAACAAACAAATCCTGCAGCAATGGACCCATGCTTATGGAATTCACTGTTCTTGCCATGTGAACCATGTTGAAGCAGTTGGTTTGACAGAAGCATGGAATAACCTTATGAATAGTTAGTTACAGCATTAACTAAGTGGCAATACATTACAGGGCTGGGACAAGGTTCTCTATAGGGTTGTATATGCTCTGAATTGAGGAGGGCATGGCAAGCCAGTCCAGTTTTCTTGCCTAGAGAATCCCCATGGACAGAGGAACCTGACAGGCTACAGTCCATGGGGTATCCAAGAATAGGATATGACTGAGTGACTAAGAACAGTACATGCACTGAATCAGCATCTAATATATTGTGTTATTTATTTCATAGCCAGACTCCATGGGTTTAGGAATCAGTCGATGAAAATTGGAGTTGCACCATTTACTATTATTATTTTTCCTTCAAGTTTCCATGACTTTATACTCTGCTAGCCCTGAGGTCTTAGTTCCAAATATAGAAAAGCTTTCCACCAAGAGACACAAAAATGACTCCATTACTCTGAAATTTAAGACTGCTGCCTGGTCACGTTGGGTTTCTCACACCTCTGAATCGAGGAAGGAATGTAAAGTAATTACTGTGCTGGCTTCTGTCTATTAATGAGGAAAATGGACTGCTACTCCTCAGTGGAGTAAAAAAGAATATGACCAGAGTACAAGATATTTCTTGAGGGTATATCTCAGTATTACTATGCTATGTGATTAAGATCAACAGAGAAAAGATATAAACCAATCCAAGCAGGGCCACTAGTGACCCAGATCCTTGAGAATAAATTTGTGGGTCACCCTACCAGGTAAAGAATCATGATTAAAAATGATACTTGATGAAGACAAAGAGAATACAGACTTGCTTACAGAAAAAGTAATTACAATGAGAAGTTGAAACCACATAAACTGTTACAATTATTGCAGTTCAATTGCTAAGTAGTTGTCCAACTCTTTGCAACTTCATGGACTGCAGTACACAGGCCTTTCTGCTTCCACTATCTCCCAGTTTGATCAAATTTTTGTCTGTTGAGTGCATGCCTGCTCAGCTTCTTCAATCATTTTGGACTTTTTTCAACCTCATGGACCAAAGTCCACCAGACACCTCTGTCTATGGGATTTTCCAGGCAAGAATGCTGGAGTGGGTTGCAACACTCTCCTCCAGGGGATCCTCCCAATCTGGGATGAAGCTCACTCCTCCTATACTGCACACATACTTTTTACAGGCAAATCACCTAGGAAGCCCCATCCATTGAATAGGTGATGCTATCTAACCAACTCTTCCTCTGCCACCCTCTTCTCCTTTTGCCTTCACTCTTTTCCAGCCTCAGGGTCTTTTCCAATGAGTGGACTTTTCACATCAGGTGGTCAAATTATTGGAGCTTCACTTTCAGCATCAATCCTTCCAAATAATATTCACTGTTGATTTCTTTTAGAATTAACTGGTTTGATCTCCTTGGAGTCCAGAACTCTCAAGAGTTTTCTCCAGCTTCATAATTCTAAAGCATCAAATCTTCAGCATTCTGCCTTCTTTATAGTCACATCTGAACATATTACTATTATTTTTTAATGTTGACTTTCAAGCCAGCTTTTTCATGCTTCTCTTTCACCCTCCTCAAGAGGTTCTTTAATTCCTCTTCACTTTCTATCATTAGAGTTATTTAATCTGCATATGTGAGCTTGTTGATATTTCTCCCACCAGTCTTGATTCCAGCTTGTAATTCCTCCAGCCTGGGATTTCTCAAGATGTACACTGTGTGTAAGTTAAATAAGCAAGGTGACAAGATACAGCCTTGTCATATTCCTTTCTCACTATTGAACCAGTCCATTGTTCCCTGTCCCATTCTAAATGTTGTTTCTTGACCCATATATAAGTTTCCCAGGAGATAGTTAAGGTTGCCTGGTACTCCTGTCTCTTCAAGAATTTTCCACAGTTTGTTGTGATTCACACAGTCAAAGGTTTTAGTATATTCAATGAAGCAGAAGTAGATGTTTTTCTGGAACTCCATTGCTTTTTCCATGATCCAATGAAGATTGCCAATTTGATCTCTGGTTCCTCTATCTCTTTGAAACTCAGGTTTTACACCTGGAAGTTCTCATTTCACATATTGCTAAAGCCTAGCTTGAAGAAAATTGAGAATAATCTTGCTAGCACATGAAATGAGTGCAATTGTACAGTAATTTAAACATTCTTTGGCATTGCTCTTCTTTGAGATTGGAATGGCCTTTTCCAGTCCTATGGCCACTGCTATGTTTTCCAAATTTACCAACATATTGAGTGCAGTACTTGAATAGCATCATCTTTTAGGATTCTAAGTAACTCAGCTGGAATTCCATCACCTCTACTAGCTTGTTCCTAGTAATGTTTCCTAAGGTCCACTTGATTTCACATTCCAGGATGTCTGACTCTAGGTGAGTAACCACACCATCTTGGTTATCCAGGTCATTAAGATTTTTTTTTTTTTTTTGTATAGTTATTCATGTATTCTTGTCATCTCTTCTTAATCTCTTCTGTTTCTATTTAAGTCCTTAATATTTCTGTCCTTCATAATGCTCATCCTAGTTTTGAAATATTCCCTTTTAACTTCCTTGAAGGGGGGAGGTAAAATTTTCTTTAAGTGATCTCTAGTCTTACCTATTCTATTGTTTTCCTCTATTTCTCTGCATTGTTCATTTAAGAAGGTCTTCTTATCTTTCCTTGCTATTCTCTGGAATTCTGCATTCAGTTGGGTATATACTTCCCTTTCTCTCTTGCTTCCCTTTTTGCTTATCTTCTCTTCTCAGCTATTTGTAAAGCCTCCTCAGACAACCACTTTGCCTTCTTGCATTTCTTTTTCTTGGGGATAGTTTTGGTCACTTAGTCCTGTACAATATTACAAACTTCTGTTCATAGATCTTCAGGCACTCTGTCTACCTGATTTAATTCCTTGAATCTATTTGTTACCTTCACAGTATAATCATAAGGGATTTAAGCCTGCAATTTACAATAAAGAGCTCATGATCTTAAGCCACAGCCAGCTTCATCTATTGTTTTTTGCTGGTTGTATAGATCTTGTCCATTTTTCTCTGCAAAGAACAGAATCAGCCTGGTTTGTGTATTTGACAATATGGTGATGTTAATGTGTAGAGTCATCTCTTGGGTTGTTGGAAAAGGGTGTACATGCTATGACTAGCATATTCTCTTGATAAAATTCTGCTAGTCTTTGCCCTGCTTCATTTTGTACCCCAAGGTCAAACTTGCCTGTTATTCTGGCTATCTCTTCACTTCCTACTTTTCCTTTCCTATCCCCTCTGATGAAAAAGGCATTGGTTTTTGGTTTTAGTTCTATAAAGTGTTGTAAATCTTCATAGAAATAGTCAACTTCAGCTTCTTCAGCATCAGTGACTGGGGCATAGACTTGAATTACTATGATATTAAATAATTTGCTGTGGAAATGAACCAAGATCATTCTATCATTTTTTTCAGGTTGCACACAGGTATTGCATCTTGGACTCTGTTGTTGTCTATGAGTGTTATTCTGTTTCTTCTAAGGGGTTATTGCCCACAGTAATAGATATAATGGTCATCTGAATTAAATTTGCCCATTCCCTCCAAGCATTCTCTGGTGGATGAGATGGTTAAGAATCTGCCTGCAATACAGGACATCCAGGTTTGATCCCTGGGTTGGGAAGATCCTCTGGAGAAAGGAATGGCAACTCATCCACTATATTCTTGCCTGAAGAATTCCACGGACAGAGGAGCCTGGTGGGCTACAGTCCACGGGATCCCAAAGCATTGGACATGATTGAACAATTAACACTTTTGCTTTCATTCCCTTCCATTTTATTTCACTATTTCCTAAGATGACAGTATTCAATTTTGCCATCTCCTGCTTGACCATGTCCAATTACCGCATCCAAGTTACCACAGTCAGGACTGTAATTACCATGAATAGTCCTCCTATGTGTGTATATGTTCTTGACTGGATCACAGATATCTGATTCACCGTTATTTCTGGGTGTGTCTGGGAAGGTATTCCTGCAGAAGATTCACATTTGAATCAGTAGATTGACACAGATTGCCTTAGCTAGTGTGGTTGGGCATCATCCAATCCACTGAGGAACTAAGTAAAGCAAGAGCAAGAAGGATTCACTCTGTCTCTGCCTGAGTAGAACATTGATATTCTCTTTCTTCCAAGGTTCCTGTTTCTCAGGCTCAGATAGAAATCAGTACCATCTGGCTCTCAGGCCTTTGAACTACATCTCTAGTTTTCCTAGGTCTCCAGCTTGCAGATGGTAGATTGTAGGACTTCTCCATGACTGCATGATCCAATGCCGTATAATAAAATCAGCCTCAATCTCTCTCACACATAATGTATAAAGAAGGTAATGTACATGTAAGGAATGAAATTTAGTTGATTTCCTTAGGACAACTAAACGAAGTATCAGAGCCAGGGCATGACCCTACATATTCTTTATATTTCTCTTATTTTCAGAATAGAGGAAATGGAAAAGAATGAGTTATGGCTCAAATAACTTTTTTTTAATGTATCTAAACTCTATAAGAAGGAAAAAAATTGGTGACACTGAAAGCCTAAGGAAAACTTATATCCATTATGTTCTTTCTGAATATTTTCTTGCATATAATTGAAGCTTTTGAGAAGTTCTTTCTTTTGGCATACTATGTTCTATTTGGTAAGTCTTTCTTTTTTTTTTTTTTTTTTTTGCACATGCATTCTGCTTTACAAATATGCAATTTTCAAGAATAAGAAGCTGATTTGTTTATATCACTCTCCAACATTGCCCACAATGGGTTCATAAATGCCATTAATTCCATTTAAGCAATTATAATAAAATGTAAAGCTTTTTTAAAACATTCTGGCCCTCTTATGTCTATTGTGTGTATATTTACATTTAAATTTGACATCTTCACATCACACTAATGACAGACTTTGCATTTACATTAAATGCTTAAAATTACATATTAATTAAATTTTAGCTATAAACTCCTGAAGGAGCCTGGTAGGCTGCAGTCCATGGGGTCACTAAGAGTTAGACACGACTGAGTGACTTCATTTTCACTTTTCACTTTCATGCATTGGAGAAGGAAATGGCAACCCACTCTAGTGTTCTTGCCTGGAGAATCACAGGAACGGGGGGAGCCTGGTGGGCTGCCGTCTATGGGGTTGCACAGAGTCAGACATGACTGAAGTGACTTAGCATAAGCACATCTGAGTTTGTTGATATTTCTCCTGGCAATCTTTTTTCCAGCTTATAACTCATCCAGCCTGGAATTCTGCAATTTAACTCACTCTGTATATGAGTTAAATAAACAGGTTGACAATATACAGCCTTGTTGTACTCATCTCCCAATTTTGAACCAGTCAGTTGTTTTATGTCCAGTTCTAACTGTTGCTTCTTTACCAGCATAGGGTTTCTCAAGACACATTTAAGGTGGTCTGGCATTTACATCTCTTTACGAATTTTCCACAGTTTGTTGTGATCCACACAGTCAAAGGTTTAGCATAGTCAATGAAATAGAAGTAGATGTTTTTTGGAGTTTCCTTACTTTTTCTATGATTCAACAAATATTGGATGAGCTTCCTTGATAGCTCAGTTGGTAAAGAGATGTGTATAAGAGACAGAATCAAGACAAAGTAAAATGCTGACATAGTATTTTAAAGACTTTTGTTTTCTTTCGAATAATCATAAAATCTAAATCTTATATGTATTAATATTCTATTATCTTGTAACAGGAAATAATCCACCATATTTTTCATAGTTTTTTTTTTTTCTTTTTAAGTTATCTTCATTCACAAAGAAGCAGTTGAGTAGATTTAAATATAAGTTTATATTTGTAAACATTATTTTCTACATAATTTGAATAAAATCAGTAAATTGAGTGAGGTTTTATTAAAGATGGTGGAAAAACATTGCTCAATTCAGCAGTATATGTGTTTGACTAAGTTAACACAGCACATAGAATCTGATATGTAGCAGATGGTAGTATAAAAGCAAAGTAGTGTTTCCCTTTTGGTTCTTTTATATTTATGTGCTCATTTATTGGGGAAGAAAACAGCTAATCTGCTATTTTTAAAAAAAGAGAAATGGAGTTATGAGAGAAAATTTCAAATGCGTGATTGCTCTTTTGCATCTTATATCGAAACTGCTACAAAACTGTAGAAATAAAAATAAAATTTCTTCAATTCACATAATCTGAGGGGTAAAAGAAATGGCAAGGGTATTTTTAAAACTTTGACTGTGTTTCCAAAACCATACTTGAAAGCTCCTTATTTGGAATCTTTCCACTAAAGCATAGCATATAATGAATTAACTGACTGAACTTTGTTTTTAACACTGAACAGCACCATAGCAAGTGAACTCTGTATATGCATAAAAGAGGCTCATATCTCTGAAATGAATGAACTCAAATACACAAATCATGTCCCTGTTTTTCTGTCTTGTATACAAATGTAGAGCATTTACATTTATATCGTTTCCTGTTATTTTTCACAATAGTTTCATCTTATTTTCTTAGATAAGGAAATTAAAGTTTAAAAAATAATTTATATGTTTATTAAGAATAAGCTTAATAAATATATGTAGTTATTAAAATAAATTCAAAATGAATTAAATGCTTAAATGTAAGACTTGAAACCATAAACTTTCTAGGAGGAAACATAGGCATCATGCTTTTTGACGTTGGGCTTCAAAATATTTTTTTGATACATTTTCTCAGGCCAGAGAAACAAAAGTAAAAATCAATAAATGTGATTATATCAATTTAAAACGTATTTGCACAGTGAATGAAATTACAAGAAAAACAAAATGTGTGCCTACTGGATGAGAAAAGATATTTGCAAACAGTATATCAGATAAGGGGCTATATCCAAAATGTAAGAGGAACTCATACGATTTAACATCAAACAAAACAAAACAAACAAAAAACCCAACTAAAAACTAATTTGAGAATCAGAACAGACCTTTTCCCAAAGAAGACCTATATAAGGCTAATGGGGATATTAAAAAAAAAAAAACCTCAACCTCACTAATCATTAGAGAAATACAAATCAAATTCATAATAAGATATCACCTAACACCTTTCAAGATCTCTATTATCAAAAAGACAACAAATGCAATCATTGCAGAGGCTATGAAGAAAAGGTAATTCTCACCAATGTTTGTGAAATTATAAGTTGGTGCATCTGCTATGGAAAACAATATTGAGATTCCTCAAAAAATTAAAAATACACTACTATATGATCTAACAATACCACTACTGGCTATTTATCCAAAAAGTAAACAAAAACACTAATTTGAAAAGATATCTCTACCCTTAAGTTCATTGCAACATTATTTACAATAATAAAGGTATTGAAACAACTGAAGTGGCCATCAATAGATGAATGTATATACACATATGTCTCACATTTTCCATATATTCTATAAAATGAAATATGTCACAAAAAAGGAAATGTCATTTATGACACCAAGAACAGACCTATGATGTATTATGCTAAGGGAAATAAGTCAGATAGAGAAAGGCAAATACTGAAGTATTTCATTTGTATGTAAATAATAAAAAGCAAAACAAATAGACAAATACCAAATATCAACAGAGTTATAGGTGCACAAAGTAAACAAGTGTTTAACCGAGAGGAGAAGAAGAAAAAAAAAAAATAAGAAAAACAGGTGAGGGAGATTAAGTAATACAAATTTCCTGTTATAACATAAACGTCAGACACATGAAATGTACAGTGTGGGGAGTAGATGCAGTAACTGTGTAATATTCTTGTGCTACAACATACTGTAACCAAAGATCATGGTAATCAGTTTGAAATGTATATAAATATCAAATCACTGTAACATGAAGTCCTCAGTTCAGTTCAGTCTCACAGTCGTGTCTGACTCTCTGCGACCTCATGAATCATAGCCTTCCAGGCCTCCTTGTACATCACCAGTTCCCAGAGTTCACTCAAACTCATGTCCATCGTGTCGGTGATGCCATTTAGCCATCACATCCTCTGTCGTCCCCTTCTCCTACTGTCCCCAATCCCTCCCAGGATCAGGGTCTTTTCCAATGAGTCAACTCTTTGCATGAGGCAGCTAAAATATAGGTGTTTCAGCTTCGGCATCAGTCCTTCCAATGAACACCCAGGACTGAACTCCTTTAGAATGGGCTGGTTGGATCTCCTTGAAGTCCAAAGGACTCTCAAGAGTCTTCTCCAACACCACAGTTCAAAAGCATCAATTCTTCGGTGCTCAGCTTTCTTCACAGTCCAACTCTCACATCCATACATGACCACTGGAAAAACATAATATCTTAGGTAAATTAAATTTCAAAAATAAACAAACTTGTAGAAAAAGAGATCATATCTGTGGTTACCAGAGGTGGGAATGGGGATGGGGAAAATTGAATGAAGGCAATCAAAAGGTACAACCTTTCAGTTATAAGATAAATAATTACTAGGGATCTAATATGTTGTTCAGTAACTAAGTCATTTCTGACTGTTTGGAACCCATGGACTGCAGCAAGCCAGGATTCCCTGTTTCTCACTATTTTCCAGAGTTTGCCCATGTTCATGTCCACTGAAATCAATGATGCTATCCAGCTATTTCATGCTCTGTCTTCCCCTTCTCCTCTTTTCCTCAATCTTTCCCAACATTAGAGTTTTTTCCACTGAGTTTCACAGCAGGTGGCCAAAATATTGTAGCTTCAGCTTCATCATCAATCATTCCAATAAATATTCAGAGCTGATTTCCTTTAGGATTTGCTGATTTAAATTCCCTGGTGTTGAAGGGACTCTTAACTGTCTTTTCCATCACCACAATTCAAAAGCATCAATTTTTTGGCTTTCGGACTTCTTTATGATCAAACTCTCACATCCATACATGGCTGCTGGAAAGACCATAGCTTTGACTACATGGACTTTTGTTGGCAAAGTGATACCTTTGCTTTTTAATAAACTTTCTAGGTTTGTCATAACTTTTCTTCAAAAGAGCAAGCATCTTTAAATTTCATGGCTGCAGTCACTATCCAAAGTGATTTTGGAGCCCAAGAAGAGAAAATCTGTCACTGCTTCCACTTTTTTTAATGTTGATTTTTAAGCCAGCTTTTTCACTCACCTTTTTCACCCTCACAAAAGAGGCTTTTCAGTGAGGGTGCTTCCTGCCATTAAAACGGAATTATAAGCATATCTCGGAGAAGGCAATGGCACCCCACTCCAGTACTCTTGCCTGGAAAATCCCATAGGCAGAGGAGCCTGGTAGGCTGCAGTCCATGGGGTCACTAAGAGTTAGACACGACTGAGTGACTTCATTTTCACTTTTCACTTTCATGCATTGGAGAAGGAAATGGCAACCCACTCTAGTGTTCTTGCCTGGAGAATCACAGGAACGGGGGGAGCCTGGTGGGCTGCCGTCTATGGGGTTGCACAGAGTCAGACATGACTGAAGTGACTTAGCATAAGCACATCTGAGTTTGTTGATATTTCTCCTGGCAATCTTTTTTCCAGCTTATAACTCATCCAGCCTGGAATTCTGCAATTTAACTCACTCTGTATATGAGTTAAATAAACAGGTTGACAATATACAGCCTTGTTGTACTCATCTCCCAATTTTGAACCAGTCAGTTGTTTTATGTCCAGTTCTAACTGTTGCTTCTTTACCAGCATAGGGTTTCTCAAGACACATTTAAGGTGGTCTGGCATTTACATCTCTTTACGAATTTTCCACAGTTTGTTGTGATCCACACAGTCAAAGGTTTAGCATAGTCAATGAAATAGAAGTAGATGTTTTTTGGAGTTTCCTTACTTTTTCTATGATTCAACAAATATTGGATGAGCTTCCTTGATAGCTCAGTTGGTAAAGAATCTGCCTGCAATGCAGGAGTCCCCAATTTAATTCCTCAGTCAGAAAAATCCTCTGGAGAAAGGAAAGGGTACCCACTCCAGTATTTTTGGGCTTTCCTCATGGCTCAGCTGGTAAAGAGCTCAACCTGTCTGCAATGTTGCAGACCCCAGTTATATCCCTGGGTTGGGAAGATCTCCTGGAGAAGGGACAGACTACCCACTCCAGTATTCTTGCCTAGAGAATCTCATGGTTGGAGGACCCTGGTGGACTACAGTCCATGGGGTTATAAAGAGTAGGACATGACTGAAACAACTTAGCACACAATGAAATGCTGACAATTTGATCTCTTATTCCTCTACCTTTTCTAAGGGCTGTAATATACAACATGATAAGTATAGTTAACACTGATATATGCTATATGATAAGCATGAAAGCTTTTAAGAGAGTAAATATTAAGACTTCTCATCAACATAAAATGATTTTTTCTATTTTTTAATTTCATATCTGTAGGTCATGATTTATGTTTACTAAGCTTACTGTCCTTTATCGAGCCCATCTTTGCATGAAATGTTCCCTTGGTATCTCTAATTTTCTTGAAGAGATCTCTAGACTTTCACATTCTGTTCTTTTTCTCTATTTCTTTGCATTGATCGCTGAAGAAGGCTTTCTTTTCACTTCTTGCTTTTCTTTGGAACTCTGCATTCAGATGCTTATATCTTTCCTTTTCTCCTTTGTTTTTCACCTCTCTTTTGTTCACAGCTATTTGTAAGGCCTTTCCAGACAGCCATTCTCCTTTTTTGCATTTCTTTTCCATGGGGATGATCTTGATCCCTGTCTCCTCTACATTGTCATGAACCTCATTCCATAGTTCATCAGGCACTCTATCTATCAGATCTAGGCCCTTAAATCTATTTCTCACTTCCACTGTATAATCATAAAGGATTTGATTCAGGTCATACCTGAATGGTCTAGCGGTTTTCCCTACTTTCTTCAATTTGAGTCTGAAATTGGTAATAAGGAATTCATGATCTGAGCCAGTCAGCTCCTGGTCTTGTTTTTGTTGACTGTATAGAGCTTACCGTCTTTGGCTGCAAAGAATATAATCAATCTGATTTTGGTGTTGACCATCTGGTGATGTCCATGTGAAGTCTTCTCTTGTGCTGTTGGAAGAGGGTGTTTGCTATGACCAGTGCATTTTCTTGGCAAAACTCTATTAGTCTTTGCCCTGCTTCATTCTGCATTCCAAGGCCAAATTTGCCTGTTACTCCAGGTGTTTCTTGACTTCCTACTTTAGCATTCCAGTCCCCTATAATGAAAAAGACATCTTTTCTGGGTGTTAGTTCTAAAAGGTCTTGTAGGTCTTCATAGAACCGTTCAACTTTAGCTTCTTCAGTGTTACTGGTTAGGACATAGACTTGGATAACTGTGATATTGAATGGTTTGCCTTGGAAATGAACAGAGATCATTCTGTCGTTTTTGAGATTGCATCCAAGTACTGCATTTCAGACTCTTTTGTTGACCATGATGGCTACTCCATTTCTTCTGAGGGATTCCTGCCTGCAGTAGTAGATATAATGGTCATCTGAGTTAAATTCACCCATCCCAGTCCATTTTAGTTCTCTGATTCCTAGAATGCCAACATTCATTCTTGCCATCTCTTGTTTGACCACTACCAATTTGCCTTGATTCATGGACCAGACGTTCCAGGTTCCTATGCAATATTGCTTTTTACAGCATTGCAAATTGCTTCTATTACCAGTCACATCCACAGCTGGGTATAGTTTTTGCTTTGGCTCTATCCCTTCATTCTTTCTGGAGTTATTTCTCCATTGATCTTCAGTAGCGTGTTGGGCATGAAGCAGAAGATATTAAGAAGAGGTGGCAAGAAAACACGGAAGAACTGTACAAAAAAGATTTTTCACGACCCAGATAATCATGATGGTGTGATTACTCATCTAGAGCCAGACATCCTGGAATGTGAAGTCAAGTGGGCCATAGAAAGCATCACTACGTAGAAAGCTTTGGAGGTGATGGAATTCCAGTTGAGTTATTTCAAATCCTGAAAGATGATGCTGTGAAAGTGCTGCACTCAATATGCCAACAAATTTGGAAAACTCAGCAGTGGCCACAGGACTGGAAAAGGTCAGTTTTCATTCCAATCCCAAAGAAAGGCAATGCCAAAGAATGCTCAAACCACCGCACAATTGCACTCATCTCACATGCTAGTAAAATCATGCTCAAAATTCTCCAAGCCAGGCTTCAGCAATTCATGAACTATGAACTTCCTGATGTTCAAGCTGGTTTTAGAAAAGGCAGAGGAACCAGAGATCAAATTGCCAACATCTGCTGGATCATAGAAAAAGCAAAAGAGTTCCAGAAAAACATATATTTCTGCTTTATTGACTATGTCAAACCTTTGACTGTGTGGATCACAATAAACTGTGAACATTTATGAAAGAGATGGGAATACCAGACCACCTGACCTGCCTCTTGAGAAATCTGTATGCAGGTCAGGAAGCATCAGTTAGAACTGGACATGGAACAACAGACTGGTTCCAAATAGGAAAAGGAGTATGCCAAGGCTGTATATTGTCACCCTGCTGATTTAACTTCTATGCAGAGTACATCATGAGAAACGTTGGGCTGGAGGAAGCACAAGCTGGAATCAAGATTGCTGGGAGAAATATCAATAACACCAGATATGCAGATGACTCCACCCTATGGCAGAAAGTGAAGAGGAACTAAAAAGCCTCTTGATGAAAATGAAAGAGGAGAGTGAAAACGTTGACTTTAATCTCAAAATTCAGAAAACTAACATCATAGCATCTGTTCCCATCACTTCAAGACAAACAGATGGGAAAACAGTGGAAACAGTGGCTGACTTTATTTTTGTTGGCTCCAAAATCACTGCAGATGGTGACTGCAGCCATGAAATTAGAAGATGCTTACTCCTTGGAAGGAAAGTTATGACCAACCTAGACAGCATATTCGAAAGCAGAGATATTACTTTATCAACAAAAGTCCGTCTATTCAAGGCTATGGTTTTTCCAGTGGTCATGTATGGATGTGAGAGTTGGACTGTGAAGAAAGCTGAGCACTGAAGAATTGATGCTTTTGAACTGTGGTGTTGGAGAAGACTCTTGAGAGTCCCTTGGACTGCAAGGAGATCCAACCAGTCCATCATAAAGGAGATCAGTCCTGGGTGTTCATTGGTAGGACTGATTTTGAAGCTGAAACTACAATACTTTGGCCACCTGATGTGAAGAGCTGACTCATTTGAAAAAAACCCTGATGCTGGGAAAGATTGAGGCAGGAGGAGAAGGGGATAACAGAGGATGAGACGGTTGGATGGCATCACCGACTCGATGGACATGGGTTTGGGTGGACTCCGGGTGTTGGTGATGGACAGGGGGGCCTGGGGTGCTGCAGTTTATGGGGTTGCAAAGAGTCAGACACGACTGAGTGACTGAACTGAGATAAAACTTATTGTAATAATTATGATATACACAAATCAAAACACTATGCTATGCACTTTATAATTATACAGTGCTACATGTCAATTATATCTCAATAGGCATGAAGAAACACTAATTTAAATTTACAGATCAGGTATGTGGTGGTCCTGAAATTATGCTTCATGATACTATTTTCAAAACTATGGCATAAAATCAAAATTTAGGTGTCAGCTTTGACTTTATATCTTAAGGTCTTGATGTCCTTCTTATTTTTTGAGAATTCAGAATGAATTACTCAAACATGAGAAGTAGATGTGCTATGACATTAATAATATTTGAGTTTCAGCATCTCTTTGCCCTTTCTAATATAAAGCCTTGTAAAGTAGGCACATTTTTCCTGATGACCCACCAGATTTTAATTTTCTTGTACTTCAGAACCTCCACTTACAGGTTCTCCATATCATCATATGAATATAATCATCTATATTACATTGCCTTACTTTGGCTGTGCTCTAAGATAACCTATGGCCATCTGAGGACTGTGATTATAATCACAGATCCGCACCCCCCCTCCCCCAGAATAATCTACTTCCTTTTTCAAGCAGTTCTCAGACTTCAGCTTGGTAGAGCTTTTCAGAACATTGGCCTTGAGTGTAAAAGACTTGACAGCAGAGGCTTTGTGTTATTCATCATTTTACTCCTACTACCTAGAATAGTGCTCATCAGTAAGTATCTTAATAAGGTTTCATCTTCAGGTTTTACTGCATCAAACAACAGTACATTTTTTCCCTACGTTTCTTTGTTTGATGCTGTATTTTCATTAACAGCAAATATGTACAAACGCACTCACACCTAATAGAAACCTGGGCATGCTCTCCCATACACACTTTAAAAAATCTTTTGGCCCTATGCCTTTTATCTGTTGGGGTCTTTATGTCTTTCTTTTTATTTTATTTTTTAATGATATTTCAACACTATTGGAGTTTCATTAAAAAAACATTAAAAATCTGATTAACTTTGTAAGCTCAATTAAAGAGCAGTAACTTTTAAAAGGAAAATGTTTCAAATATGATACTTTTAAACAATCCTCATTCATCGACTTTCTTAAAAGGAAATTCAGAGAACAGCCCGGTCAACTATGCAAAAGTTGATGACCACAAGTGCAGGGAGAGGCAGAAGAATTACAGTTCTAGTTGAAATTTAATATCTTACACACACACACACAAGGGCTCTTAAATTTTAAGAATTTAAAGCATGTTCAATTACATTAGTGAGGTTTAAGAAATAATAGTATCTGCAGCAATAATTAGATCACTAAATATATTAAAACACAAAGCATTGTGCAGCAAAATTACGGTAATTTTAATAAAAGTATTTAAAAATATTGGTTTGGTATAATGTAGTAGATGTCATTTTATAATTACTGACTCTTACCAATTGAGTAAAGTATATTAATAAATGACATTTGAAAATGTAACATCCTCCATGAGCTGACCTTGACCAACCAAAGTCTTTAGACTCAATACCTGACCAAACCAAGCCATGTGCTTTCTCATTCTCTGACTTTACACAAGATGTTCTTTTTATAGCAAATAACTGCCTAAGACTGGACTTAGCACTGCACTGGCCACAAGACTGGAAAAGGTCAGTTTTCAATTCAATTTCAAAGAAAAGCAACACTTCAAGAATGTCCAAACTACCATAAATTGGCTCATTTCACATGCTACCAAGGTAATGCAAATGCCTCAAGTTAGGCTTGAGCAGTATGTGCACTGAGAACCTGCAGACGTATAAGCTGGATTTAGAAAAGGAAGAGGAACCTGAGATCAAACTGCCAACATCTGCTGGATCATAGAAAAAGCACAGAAATTAAAAAAAAAAAAAATTACATTGCTTCATTGACTACACTAAAGCCTTTGACAGCATGGACCACAGATAACTGTGGAAAATTCTTAAAGAGATGAGAGTACCAGATCACCTTACTTGTCTTTTGAGAAACATGTATGCAAGTCAAGAAGTAACAGTTAGAACCAGACATAGGACAACATACTGGTTCAATACTGGGAAAGGGGGTTGACAAGGCAGTATATTGGCAACCTGCTTATTTAAACTATATGCAAAGTACATCACATGAAATGCCAGGCTGGAAGACACAAACTGGAATCAAGATTGTTGGGAGAAATATCAACAACCTCAGATATGTAGATGATGCGACTTTAATAGCAGAGAGTGAAGAGGAACTAAGGAACCTCTTGATGAGGGTGAAAGAGGAGAGTGAAAAAGCTGGCTTAAAATTCAACATTCCAAAAAATAAGATCATGGGCAACAGGTGCCATCACTTCATGGTAAATAGATGGGGGAAAGTGGAAACCATGACAGATTTTATTTTTCTTGGGCTCCAAAATCACTGTGGACAGTGATTACGGCCACAAAATTAAGACAGTTGCTTCTTGGAAGAAAAGTTTTGTCAAACCTAGACAGTGTATTAAAAAACAGAGACATCACTTTGCTGACAAAGGTTTGTATAGTTCAAGCTATGGTTTTTCCAGTAGTCATGTATGGATGTGAAAGCTGGACTCTAAAGACGGCTGAACATTGAAGAACTGATGTTTTTAAGGCTGGGATGATTTAGGAGAACGGCATTGAAATGTGTATAATATCATATATGAAACAAATCACCAGTCCAGGTTCGATGCATGATACTGGATGCTTGGGGCTGGTGCACTGAGATGACCCAGAGGAATGGTACGGGGAGGGAGGATGGAGGGAGGTTCAGGATGGGGAACATGTGTATACCTGTGGCAGATGCATGTTGATGTATGGCAAAACCAATACAGTATTGTAAAGTAATTAACCTCCAATTAAAATGAATAAATTTATATTAAAAAATTAAAAAACAAACAACAACAACAACAAAAAGAATTGATGCTTTTGATATGTGGAGCTGGAGAAAACTTTTGAAAGTACCTTGGACAGAAAGGAGATTAAAACAGTCAATCCTAAAGGAAATCAACCCTGAGTATTCATTGGAAGGACTGATACTGAAGTTGAAGCTCCAATGCTTTGGCCACCTGATGTGAAGGGCCAATTCATTGGAAAAGACCCTAACACTGTGAAGGATTCAGGACAAGAGGAGAAAGGAGATAGTACAGTGAAGCCTGGCAAGCTGTAGTTCATGAGGTCACAGGGAGTTGGAGAGGACTTAGCAACTAAACAACAGCAATTGCTTAACCCCAACTCCTTCCTCATCCACATGATAAAACATCAGTGTCAGTATCTCCAAGGAAAGCTTTTATGGTCCATCACTGCACTAAATACTTCTCAGTCTCCTCTACTAGAGGAGTAGTAGAGGAGCCATCATGTCCCATGATGTCACAGGTTATTTCTTTCTTCCATTAACCAAGGACAAAGTGAAGAGAAAAGCATCCTTTCTTACTTATCAATGTGAACATTTTTTTTTTTTTCTGCTTTGTTCAGGACTCACCTTTTTCCAAAACAAACATTCATTCCTACAGTGAAGTAATATCTCTTGTTGCAAATTTGCAGACCCAGCATAGGATATAAACAAAATATAATTAGTTGAAGTATAAATGAATTGCAGCTTTTCTTTCCTTACTCAACAAAAAGAGAAGATACACTAAATTATAAGAAAATAACAGCAACTTTGAAGAATATTTTAAAATATTATTTTATAATATGCTAGAATTCACTATGAATTAATGATTACAAATTACTCATGTTTTAGAGATATAGAGTATTTGCTGAGTCTGTTTTTGCTTCCTTCTCTCATTTGCTATGTTAGCAAATTTTCTAACAAATATACTTGAATTTAAGAATTCTTATTGAAAAAGCATGCATTTTCTTTACCATTTAAAATTTGTTGGTGGGTAAGAATTCATTTAAACATAAATTACATGGTTTTGGTAGAATTATTTAGAAGAAATAAGATAATTTAGCAGTGAAGAGAAGTTGACAGGAAGTCAAGGTCTGAATTCAAATTCTTGCTCAAGCCTCACTTCTGTTTCCTACTAACGTGACTTTGAACAAGATCATATTGAAGTTTCTTCCTCATAAGGAGGGAATAATAATAGCTTTTCCACTTGTGGTTATTGTAGAGAGTCAATGAAATTAGAGTTATTAAAAAAAAATTCCCAATGCCTTGGATTTAGGAAATGTTAAATAAGCATTAGCTATTCTACACTTTAATAATAAAGATGGAACTAGAATAGTCAACAATATAGGAAACAATGTGAAATAATTAAACCAATCCTAACTATCCAGGCTCTCTCCTCTAGTTGAGGATCTCAGGAAATATATAGTTATTAGGATTATGAATTACAAAACAGATGAAAGTCTAGGTGAAAATTGGAGACTGAGAAAGAAGGGTCTCACTAACAACCTTGGTGAGGAAAAACAATCAGCAGAGTCACTGATCCATAAAGCATGCTGCAAGGTAGCCTAGAGGAGATCTTTGAAAAGAGAGAATCAGCACAGAATAGAGCCACAGGATTACAGAATCAATTTGTAGAAAACCATTTTGAGAAATTTTGAATTGGTTTTTATTGTAACTTTCAAAGACACCTTGATGAAAATTCTTTAAATGTATTCTGCAATTAGTCTTTTAAAGTCTAAAGGAAAGAAATCAAATGAAAGAGTTGCTGACTGCAAAAGGAATTCTAAATAAACCATAAAAATATCCTATTTTATTAACACATTTCATATCAAAAATTATATAGGTAACAATATGCTTTCTTTGTTGTTGTCAATGACATTAAGTCACAAACAGATTTTTTAAGGGAAGGTTAGCTGTTTGTTATTTCATGATTTTAAAATGTACTAACTTTTAGTTGATATCCATTGTCTAAGGAACTGATTCAAAACTATTAAATTATTTTTAAAGCAGCAGTGTAATAGTGGATTGAAGAACACATCCAAATGCATATTGCATAAAATGAAAATATTAAATCAATACACCTGTAATACAACAGCAACCCTGTTACTGATAATCTGAGTTTTCAGTAGGTGTGCAACAAAGACAAAACTTCTGTCTGGGAATATTTTTTATTTTTAATGGCATGATAAAATTTCCAGCTAAAAGAGCCTCAAACCATTCATCTTTCAGATAGCTGCCTTTTAATATAGTAGAGAAGTAAGATGATTCAGAACCTAGTAATTACACTCAATCTTGAAGGAAAGACCGAGTTGAATTGTTTTTGGTTCAACATCATGATAACCTAATTTTTAGATAGTTTCTCTCTCTGTGCCTTGAGTCTCAGATAGTGTTGATACCTCTCTACCCTATAAGAATGAATAAAATACTTCTTAATACCTAGATATTAGAAGTCATTTAAGAAAAATTATATTATCTAGAATAACAATTTTGAAAAAAGAAATTGCAAAAAAATATAAATAGTAAGTAGAAAAATTAAGGTATAAAATGCAAGCTAGTTTTAATTTCAAATGAAACAAAAGAAAGATAATTTTTTAAAACATTCTATTTTGAACTAACTTTATAGAAAGATTGCTTCCCCTAAAAATGTGCAGAGATCTTATGTCCTTCTTATACTGTTACCCAGGAGACAAAAGTTTGAGGAGCAACAGTATTTGAAAACCTATCCTAAGATATTTGCCATCTACCACAAGAGAAATGGTAACTCATGTTGCCACTGAGAAACATGTTAGACATCAAATGCACCACGTGCTTAAGGTAAACATCTAATACAAGTTTCTATCAACAAAGCCTGAAAAGAAAAGCTTATTTTTAACAAAGGGAAATCTAATACCAAGTGTTCCATAGCATATCTTGAATATCATATAATGAGAATCTCAATTCCTGTCCAGTAATAAATTCTGCATCAGAAAACCCTAAAGAAAAACCATAAATATTATTTAAGAGCAATGATTCTACTTATGAATGTGTTTATGTGATCTTCATAGAGTTTTAAAAATGAAGACATTTTATAATAAGTTGGGAATTTTTCTTTATTTTGCTTTTTTTTGTGGTCTTCTGAAAACCTATGTTTGAATTTACACATGGTAACTGCCTTCTTTAGACAGAAAGATTCTGCACTGAGGACTAGTCCCTGCCACTTCCATGGCTTTACTTTGGAGTCACTTTACTTTTGTATGTAACTTGTCTGATTATATATATATATATATATATATATATATATATACTTGATTTTATGTTCCCCAGTATGTACTATTATATTGTGCCACTTTGAATCCATTTGCCACCTTAACTGAGTGTGTAAGTATGTGCATGTATTTGGAGATTTTGCATGTATACTAATTATTTATTTACTTAAAGGAGACTTACAACAGACTCAATAGTTCTCTCAGAAGATGCATAATTAAATGGGATCATGGGAAGGTTACTGACTTTTTTTTTTGTACTTCTCTATTTCTGATTTTTAAAAATACGTATGTATTACTTTGAATTCAGAAATTTCATAAAAAGGAATGAAAGACCTAAAAATAGAGAAGAAAAAAGAAGCAAATTATCACTGGGACTAAGTAGCATGGCTATACACAGTCTACCAAGATCTAAGTGTGGGAAAGAATTCTACATAAACAGGCGTAGTTTTGTCAAATCTCAGCTTGTAGTCAATATTAAAAGCTTATACAGCTAGCACACACTGGAAAAAGATAAATTTCTGGAGGCTGAAGAATCTAAATCCTTTTTTTTTTTTTGAAGAATTTACAATTCATTGGGAGAATATGTATAAGAACAACAAATAAACCAAAAAATAAAAATAAAAACAGAAATAAGCAAATAGATCAGAGCATATATAATTAAAACTGTAAAAAAATGAGTATAGTTTTCTAAATATGTGTAATATATATGTTTATAAGTCTACTTTTCAAGTCTATTACTCCGTGAACTCAAATCATGTTCATAACATATCTAGGAAATAAAGAGGTATATGTCATCATTCTTGTATTTCAGGTGAAAAAAAAAATTGCTGAGAAAGGAATTTAAATCATCATACATGCACCAAGCTGGAAGTAAAAGCAAAACTGTCTAATGTTTCCTTATGCCACTTTTATTACAGTAGTACATCTTAGAAAGTATTTAAAAATATCATATAATTGAGTATTTCATTTCACCATCATAAGATGGAGATGGATTCTTACAAAATTGATATCTGAACTTCATTTTGAGTGAAGGTCTATTAAGTTATCTTTAGAACCCTTTTTCCTGAAGCTATCTGGCATTGGTGCTGTTGACGGTGGTGGTGGTGATTTAGTTGCTAAGTCATGTCCAACACTTGCAAACCCATGCACTATAGCCTTCCAGGCTTCTCTGTTCATGGGATTCTCCAAGCAAGAATACTGGAGTGAGTTGCCATTTCCTTCTCCAGGGTATCCTTATGATTCTTGAATTGAACCCGGGTCCCCTGCATTGTGGGCAGATCCTTTACTGACTGAGCTATGAAGGAAGCCCATTTCTGGCTTTGGTCAATTTCATTAGAATCTTCTGATGCTGATTAAAACAACAATAACAACAACTCAAATTTTCAGTTGATAAAATACAGGTTTCTAGCACCAGTCCCATATCTGAATTAGCAGGTTTTGGGTTTGTATAAAGACGTGCATTTTTAAACAAACTTAAAAAGTTTCCATGGTTAAGAAACTTCTGATTTTATACAAGACTTTTGAATGCTAAAATGAAAATGGGAAAGAAGAGACTTTGATATAAGTTGAAAATGTGAGGAAAAATACATAAGGATTTTGAATAGGTTTTTTTTTTTTTTTTTGGTGGGGGGGGGGGGGAAGAACTATGTGTAGATAAACTTGACCTAGTGTGGAAGGAGTAAAAGTTTAATTTGGACAACTACTGGAATTTAAAGTTATTGTCCACTGGGCTCTATCTGGCTGTAATTTTGCAATTTTGAAAGTGACTTTCTTTCAACTCAAGGTCAACTTCAATGTAGTCTTAAAACATCAATGGGAGTAAATTTAATTCTGCAGCAACCTGAGGCTATTACTTGTATTTCTCTGGTTTTGTGTCTGTATCTGTCCCCAAATGATCATTCAAATAATCATTCACATCACAGATTAATAGCAAAAACTTTAAGTTGGATACAAAGTTTTAAACAAGAGTGTCCTGAGAAAAAATTATCCTGAATTCATTCTATAAACTTCGGAATAAAAGGAAACTCTTTAGTTAGTGCTTAATATTTATGTTGCATTGTTTCAGTTCAAAGAGTTTTGCAAGGTGGAGGGTCAATTAAAGGAGAGAATGATCAAAAACTGGATGATCAGGAAAAAAATTATTTTGCAATCCACATATGATGCAGATTTGAACTAATGTTAAATGGAAATGGAATTTAAAAATATGTGAAAGAATTGTAAGAAGAAAGATTTGAAAATATTTGATAATAGAATAAATATGGAAGGGGATAATCAGATAAACATCAATAATGTCTCCAGCTTAATTTCCTAACAAAATCATGATGCTGTTTCTCTTTTCTAAAAAAAATAAAAAATAAGGTCCAAGATAATAATCTGATTTTTTAAAATATTGATAAGTTTTCTGCATGTTTAGAAATTTAATATGAGAAGAGTTTAAGGCTAGAAGGAGATTAAAATTATTTATAAACTTGAGTGTTTAAAATTGACTATAAATTTAAGAAGCAATTATGCATAAAGTCTCAGACATCACTTCAGTTCAGTCACTCAGTTGTGTCCGACTCTTTGCGACCTAATGAATCGCAGCACACCAGGCCTCCCTGTCCATCACCAACTCCCGGAGTTCACTCAGACTCATGTCCGTCGAGTTAGTGATGCCATCCAGCCATCTCATCCTCTGTCGTCCCCTTCTCCTCCTGCCCCCAATCCCTCCCAGCATCAAAGTCTTTTCCAATGAGTCAACTCTTCACATGAGGTGGCCAAAGTAATGGACTTTCAGCTTTAGCATCATTCCTTCCAAAGAAATCCCAGGGCTGATCTCCTTCAGGATGGACTGGTTGGATCTCCTTGCAGTCCAAGGGACTCTCAAGAGTCTTCTCCAACACCACAGTTCAAAAGCATCAATTCTTCAGCACTCAGCTTTCTTCACTGTCCAACTCTCACATCCATACATGACCACTGGAAAACCCATAGCCTTGACTAGATGGACCTTAGACGGCAAAGTAATGTCTCTGCTTTTGAATATGCTATGTAGGTTAGTCATAACTATTCTTCCAAGGAGTAAGCATCTTTTAGTTTCATGGCTGCAGTCACCATCTGCAGTGATTTTGGAGCCCCCAAAAATAAAGTCTGACATTGTTTCCACTGTTTCCCCATCTATTTCCCATGAAGTGATGGGACTGGATGCCATAATCTTCGTTTTCTGAATGTTGAGCTTTAGGCCAATTTTTTCGCTCTCCACTTTCACTTTCATCAAGAGGCTTTTTAGTTCCTCTTCACTTTCTGCCATAAGGGTGGTGTCATCTGCATATCTGAGGTTATTGATATTTCTCCCAGCAATCTTGATTCCAGTTTGTGTTTCTTCCAGTCCAGCATTTCTTATGATGTACTCTGCATATAAGTTAAATAAGCAGGGTGACAATATACAGCTTTGACATACTCCTTTTCCTATTTGGAACCAGTTTGTTGTTCCATGTCCAGTTCTAACTGCTGCTTCCTGACCTGCATACAGATTTCTCAAGAGGCAAGTCAGGTGGTCTGGTATTCCCATCTCTTTCAGAATTTCCAAGTCTCAGACATAGGAAGAACAAAAAAATGGTTCTTCAAATTTTGCATCAAATTTTGTGGTCATTTTAAAACATTTCCCTGAAATTTTGGACACTCTCCCATTGAGATGTGGAGTGTATGGGCCACCTCCTTGAATCTAGGTTATTCTGTGACTATTTGACAGTGTACAGCAGAAGAGACACTATCTGACTGCCAAATCCACTTGGTAATCTTGGGATGCTCTCTCTCCATCAACTCTCTCACATACTCTCCCTCTAAAACAACCACCATGATGCAGAAGTACAAGCCAATGATGAAGCAATCTGTTGGCTCTTTGGTTTGCAGTCTCCGCTGAGCCCACTCTACAGTCATTCTAGACCTGGTTTCCAACATATGAATGACATAGACACCTTAGAAGTGGCTCCTTCAGGTTTAATTCTTCTACTCCTTAGCATCTGAATCTTTTAAGGTATAGTTCCATCTTTAAATTCAAAGTACATAGAAATTGTGAGCTTAATAATTAAAAAAAAAGTGCTGTTTTACAAAAAAAGATTAAGACACCGTGTTGCATAATAATACTAGCAGAGCAGCCTCAGTTCGTCACCCTCATAAAGCCCAGGCGTTATGACACCAAACAAGCCATGCCTACTATGCCCTGTCAGAACCCCTGACCCACAGAATCCATGGGAATTATGAAACTTTTTATATCACTAAATTTGGGTAGTTCCTTATCCAACAATAATAAAAGCATATCATCTTTTGAAACTGCGATGAAATTCCATGTATGTCTTCTCTATATTGTAGCCATAATATTGCTTACTACTCTGAGGCATTCTCAAATATTCTTATTTTTATCACAGTAATAAAAACAGTTAACATTGAACAGATGCTTATGGGAAAATCTTCAAGAACAACTTCTCTGAAGAAACTGATCTGTCTCTCTTAACAAATTGTGGAGGTACATACCCTAGTGATCTTAACATATACAGATCACCTCCCCAAACTCTATAACAAAATTATTACTATTAATTCAAGCTTACATACATAAAAAAATTGAAGCTCAAACAAAATAAGTAATTTTTGTAAATTTTTTTGACAATTTAGCTATGGGGAAAGTGTATAAATACACAGTTTAAATTGAAGCTTTAAGCTTCAATTTTTTGAAGCTTTTATTTTTTGTCCACATCCTACAGCTTGTGAGATCTCAGTTCCCTGATCAGAGCTGGAGCCTCTGCAGTGAAAGCACACAGTCTTAACCACTGAACGACTAGGGAATTTCTGAGTCTCTGTACTCTTAACCTCTATGCTATGATGCTTCTCAACCTTAGAGAATAGACATACCTCAACTAGGATGAAACAGTTACAGACTGTGTCTAAACTAAATTTTAGTTTCTTAATTCTAATTCCATGCTTCATTCAGTCTGCCTCAACAAATATCTTTTTTTTTCCTTTTTTTAATTTTAATTGGAGGTTAATTACTTTACAATATTGTATTGGTTTTGCCATATATCAACATGAATCCGCAACAGGCATACACGTGTTCCCCATCCAGAACACCCCTCCCTCTTCCCTTCCCATACCATCCCTCTGGGTCGTCCCAGTGCACCATCGTCAAGCATCCAGTATCATGCATAGAACCTGGACTGGCGACTTGTTTCATATATGATATTTGATAACCCTGTATGTGAGACAGCAAATTTCTAATTAATAATTTTACTTTTTGTTGTGAGTTGGATAATAACTAAGTTAAGTACAATGTCTTTTACTAAAAACATAAGACTGAAAACCCATGCAAGAAGTATCTACACTGAGCATACAGGATACTGATTAGAAGTATCAAATAAGAGTAAGTTAATTATAAGGACATTAAATTGTTTCTAGGCATGGTGATCTGACCTAAAACTATACAGACTTTTCCTGTGCTGTTGTGCCCTTTTGGCTCTCTCCCTTTTGGAACTGTGCCCTTTTTGTAAATTGTACAAGAAATTGGAACTGGAATTGGATTTGTGCCTTTATAGATCTCTCCCTTTTGGATAAAGCTAAAGTATATCTGGAAGAAAATCAGAATACCCGGGAATATTTACAATCTAATGAAAATGTCTTGTTATTGAACTTGTCTTAAATTGTTTTCATTATGGATGTTTTAACAAGAGATGAATACTTATCATGAAGAAAGAGTAACTTTTTTCTCAAAGTTGATATTCCTTTAACTAGGAAGAATACATGGGAATTGGGGACTAAGAAAGGAAAGAGGTATGTCAGCCAAATCAACTGATTCTCATTCTGTTGACAGAGGTACAGCTGTTTGTCTTAATCGCTGTGAAGCACTCTTTCACTTCGCCATATTTCCACACTATGATCTCCACAGTTCCCCTGGGCATGTTCTACCACTTCTGCACCAGCATGCTGTGTTTGAGCTAACACGAGTTGCTATAGAAGACAGTGTGCACATGACATTTGATGTGGCACAATTTTCTGAGAAGCGTTTTCAGCATCATGCTGATTCTATTATTTGTGGTCTTGTTCATTTTAATCATACAGTTATAGATAAGCTTTCAAAAATTACACAACTCTTTTATATTTAATGATTTTGCTGTCATGCCTCTGTTAAATATTTTGTTTTGTGATAATATAGACCTTCAGTGCAATTAACTCTCTATTTCTACAGTTAAACTTCAATTCTCCATCACTCTTTTACTATGATTCCCTTCTAGATATTTTATTTATTCTATAAATTGATTTGGTAGTATTCATTCTATGCCTCTCTCTTTTTTTTTTAACAGGAACTGATAGACAAACATTTTTATCAATTGTTCCCTAGGTTCAGAATAATAGTTCCTTTACCATCATGACACACATATGTCATATGCAAGAAAACTGGCATCAGAAGAACCTTTGCAAAATCTTTTCTAGCTACTTACTAAAACTTTTCCCACTTCTACAGTTTAATTCTTCATTCTTTATATTAAATTGATTTTATTATTGGATTTTATGTCATTACAAAGTGAACATTAAGAATTCTCTAACCCAGTCTTTATTTTTACAACTTTTGTAGCATGCATTTCTCTTTGACATCATTTATTTTTTAAATAAAGACTGGATTTCCATGTGACATTTTGATTTATTTTGATTTTGACTATTTATTTTTACATTTTATTAGTTTTCTTATGATTTATATATATAATTTGTTATTTATAAAAATGTAAGAATAGACTTCATATTATATATTATAATAAACACATAATAAACTGTTTTCTTTAATTAAAATTTTACACTAATTCCTGTCTCTGCTAGTGACTAATTCAAATGAATTCAAAATGAATATCCCCTTTTGATCCCAAATCTAAATATCTCATTATTTTTTTTAATGAGCAAGTGTGCAACATTTTTAGAAGTATCAAGATGCACATCAAGATTGTTTCATTCTGCACAAAACCTTTCATTATAGAGTTCTTGCTCATTTATGCAGTCCCAGTCCTTGTCACTACCTTTCCTCTTTATACTACAATAATAAGAAACTATTTGTGATTTCTGAGATATAATAATTACACCATAAATTGTAAATGGTGACATCAAAGAAAAGAAAAGGACTGTGTTTTACCAATTGTTTACCCAGCAACTAGCAGCAGAGAGGTATATTGTTGAAAAAATAATAAATAGCTTATACTCATAATATTTTCTACATAGTTACTTATTGACAAAATTAATAAGTGAATTTCTTTTAGATATTTTTTGTACTCAAAATGCTTCCATAAAATCTTTTTTATTATCTACCTGCTTTCTCCTAAGTATGGGTCACTTACTCACTGAATTGAGTTTTATTTAGTTCCATAGTCTTGGAGCATTTCAACTCCACAAGATGGTTTGAATTGCCTGAGTGACAAGGTCAGGTCTGTGAGCCAGCTTGCTAAACTCTACTTTTTATTTTTTCTTTCTTTCTTTCTTTTTTTTTTTTTTAAGAATTTCTAGATGCTCCAGTTCATTATTTTGGAATATTTAAATTGTAACAATATTATTTTAATGTACTCCTATGTACAGATATTTTAATTCTGAGAAAGTGTTGATTATTCACAATGAAAAACTTTTCCTAAGTGAAAACCAGCATCTTTAAAATCCTTGTTGGTAGCAATTATTGACAACTTTACTTAGCAGTTTTAATGAAAGAATTGCAGCACTGAGCCTGTAACCAAATCTTGATAAAAGTGCTGCTCTTTGTGATGGGAATAATTATCACTCTAGAGTAGGCACAAAAATACCCAACAATAGTCAAACACTCAGAAATACAAATGCAAGTTAGAAAAATTTGTTGAAACATAATTGGAGGTACTATATAAAATGACTCAGTCCAAATAACCCTTATATTCTAATATACTTCAAAATCTAATCAACATATTGGGCTCAATGCTTTTCATATTTAAAGTCAATGTAGTGAGATAGAGCACTCACCCTCATCAGTACAAGTATTTAATTCAAACATCCACCTTTGAGTTTGCCAACTCTTACCCTCCAACTCTTTTCTGTCTCCATGCAGTCCCTTGATTAGAAGGCCTTTTGTTCCTTCCAAAATCTTTCTGAAAAAGTTGGACTGGGGAGAGTTCAATAAAGCTTTTATAATTATACATTCAGGCAGGAATTATGAAAAAATACAGTTCTTGACTGGTTAAGACCAATCATTTATCTAATATTCCTTATTCTTTTTAGCTTTAAAGATCAACTCTTACTAAGTAAAAAGCTTATTAACACTTCATAACATATGATAATGAAGATATGTGTCTGTCTATATGTATGCTAGAAAAATATTTTTGGTTTTACATAAATTAAATTAATAAGATAAATTAAACACATTTCATTTTGCTTCTTTATTATTTATTGTAAAATATTTATTAAGTATGCCCCAAGTAAAGTAGAGAAGAACTAAAGAGCCTCTTGATGATAGTGAAAGAGGAGAGTGAAAAAGCTCGCTTAAAAACTCAACTTTCAAAAAAGGAAGATCATGGCATCTGGTCCCATCACTTCATGGTAAATAGAAGGAGAAAAAGTGGAAGCAGTGACATATTTTCTTGGGTTCTGAAGTCACTGCTGACAGTGAACACAGCCATGAAATTAAAAGATGCTTGCTCCTTGGAAGGAAAGCTATGACAAACCCAGACAGCATACTAAAAAGCAGAAACATCACTTTGCCAACAAACATCTATGTAGTCAAAGATCTATATAGATCTGTTTTTTCCAGTAGTCATGCATGAAGAGTTGGACCATAAAGAAGGCTGAAAGTTGAATTGATGTTTTTGAATTGTAGTATTAGAGAAGACTCTTGAGAGTCCTTAGACAGCAAGGAGATCAAATCAGTCAATCCTAAAGAAAATCAACCCTGAATAATCATTGGAGGTACTGATGCTGAAGCTGAAGCTCCAATACTTTTGTCACCTGATGGGAAGAGCCTACTCATTGGAAAAGACCCTGATGCTGGGGAAAGGTTGAAGGCAAATGGAGAAGGGGATAGTAATGGGTGAAATTATTAGAATATCATCACTGACTCAATGGACATGAATTTTACCATATTCTGAGAGATAATGGACAGTGAAGCCTGTTGTCCTGCAGTCCATGGGGTTGCAGAGTCAGACACGACTTAATGACTAAACAGTAACAGTCCCCCAGTAAATTTTTTAGAGATACAGAATGTGTCATCTTTATCATAAGAAAGATAGGAGAATAAATTATATTTTATTATGCTTAATCCGGCAAGCACAAGAAGAAAGGATTTGTCAGAAAAAAGACCAAATGTAAAGATTTAAGAAGAAAATTCAGAAACTTGCTTCTTATAATTTTTTAGAAAGTATCTGGATCTCAGGCTCCATTCTTTCATCCTTAATTTCTGGATTTTGATTTCATTCAGTCCAAAGAGATTGTTTCATATCTTCCCAAACAACCTTCCTTAAGCATGGAATTCCACCAGCATCTCTTCCTCTCAGCAAAGTTTTCTGAAACTTTTTTTTTTTTTAAAGAAAACCTAGAGGCCATATCTTGAAATGATTTTTCTTTTCCATCTTTAAACTTGCCCTGAAGGAATAGTATCTTCTTATAATGCACTTAATTATACTACTTGGCAACTTGTTGGCTAATTTGATCTTTCACTTAAAATTTCCTTAAATTTCAGTTAAATTTTCAATCTCTCACTCTCCAATGAGTCTTGTTTTCTCCCATGAACATACATTTTAAAAGCAAATGACAATAAACAACAAAGGTACTCATATTTTGAACTTCTGACGAGATTATATGCTATTTTATTTAGCATCAAATTTCCCAAAATTACTTATTAGCTCTTTTTCCTTATTTTATTTCTTCCTTAATTCCTTTTTAAATTCCTCCCTTTCATTATGTATTTCTTAAGTCAAAAAATATGCATTAAGTACTTAATACACACAGGATATTCAGCTAAGGTCTAGAACTGTGCAGCCAAAGGAAATATCATCCTTCTTGTATGTCATTTTACATGTCTGCCCAATTACAAATTACTACAGCACACTGTGATAAGTACAATGAAAAGACAAATGTGAAAATAATTAAGGAATATATTTAGTTTCATAAATTAAATGTTATTTAATTATTAACTGGAAAAAACAAACACATCCAACATATAATCAGCAGTTACACATTTATTTATTTTTTTCATTAAATGAACACTTATTGGAAAAAAACTATATGCTGAGTGTTGTCTTGGCAGTGAGTATGGAGAGGAGAATGAAGCAATGCCCTGGCCCTCAGATAAATAAATATTTAATGAGGGTGATGGAGTAACTATGAAGGCAAAAGGGAGGTAACTGTATTAGCCTGAGGATAGCATAGGGAAATTTTGGGATTGGGGGTCATTTGTGATTGACCTTGGAAGTTTTAATAGGTGAGACTATAGAGAGATCAAGTATGACACCGCAGAGGGTGTCTTTGGCACAGGCGCTCACAGGACTTCCATTTTCCCATGAAGGTATGTTTATCTCCAGCAGAAAATGGCTTAAATGCCCAGAGTCTCAAAGTGATTTTGTATTGGGAACGATATTTCTCCATTTGGCTTTAAAAATACATGCAAAATGCACATATTCAGGATAAGGATTTTAGTTTTTGTTTGTGTGATTTCATGAATTTTACACTGAGTGTTAATAGCAGAGGATATTTGGATTGAAAATGATATGGTTAAACATCACTCATCATTAGAGAAATACAAACCAAAACTACAATGAGGGGTCACCTCATACCACCATTCAGAATGGCCATCATCAAAAAATCTACAAACAGCAACTAGTGGAGAGGGTGTGAAGGAAAGGGAACCCTCTTGTACTATTGGTGGTAAGGTAAATTGATTCAGCCACTATGGAGTACGATATGGAGATTCCTTAAAAACTCTAGGAATAAAACTACCATCCAACCCAATAATCACACTACTGGGCATATACCCTGAGGAAACTGTATGAAAAAGCCCTAAATACCCTAATGTTCATTGCAGCACTATTTATAGTGTCTAGGACATGGAAACAACCTATATGCCCACCTACAGATGAAGGAATAAATAACCGGCGGACATATATACAACAGAGTGTTACTTGGCAAAAAAAAAAAACAAGAGCACATTTGAGTCAGTTTCAATAAGTGAATGAACCTAGAATCTATTATATAGAGTGAAGTAGGTCAGAAAATGAAAAACAAATATCATATATTAACACATATATCTGGAATCTAGAAAGATGGTACTGAGATGCAGACATAGAGAGCAGACTTGAGGACACAGTAGAGGAAGGAGAGGGAGAGATGAATTGGAAGAATAACATTGAAGCATATACATTCAGTTCAGTTCAGTTCAGTTCAGTCGCTCAGTCGTGTCCGACTCTTTGCGACCCCATGAATCGCAGCACGCCAGGCCTCCCTGTTCATCACCATCTCTCGGAGATCACTCAGACTCACATCCATCGAGTCAGTGATGCCATCCAGCCATCTCATCCTCGGTCGTCCCCTTCTCCTCCTGCCCCCAATCACTCCCAGCATCAGAGTCTTTTCCAATGAGTCAACTCTTCGCATGAGGTGGCCAAAGTACTGGAGTTTCANAAAGCCAGCTTGAACATCAGGGAGTTCACGGTTCACGTATTGCTGAAGCCTGGCTTGGAGGATTTTGAGCATTACTTTACTAGCATGTGAGATGAGTGCAATTGTGTGGTAGTTTGAGCATTCTTTGACATTGCCTTTCTTTGGAATTGGAATGAAAACTGACATTTTCCAGTCCTGTGGCCATTGCTCAATTTTCCAAATTTGCTGGCATTTTGAGTGCAGCACTTTCACAGCACCATCTTTCAGGATTTGAAACAGCTCCACTGGAATTCCATCACCTCCACTAGCTTTGTTCGTAGTGATGCTAAGGCCCACTTGACTTCACATTCCAAGACGTCTGGCTCTAGATTAGTGATCACATCATCATGATTATCTGGGTCATGAAGATCTTTTTTGTACAGTTCTTCCGTGGATTCTTGCCACCTCTTCTTAATATCTTCTGCTTCTGTTAGGTCCATATGGGATCAATTTGGAGTTTGGAATTAAAATATACACACTACTATATATAAAATAGATAACAAATAAGGATCTACTGTATATCAAAGGGAACTAAATATCTTGAAAAACTCTAATAGAAGAAATGTAAGAAAATAATATGTATACATATGTATTATATAGCTGAATCACTTTGGTTTACACCTGAAGCTAACACGTTATAAAATCTCTAATATTTCAACAGCCAAGAAATTAAAAGACATTTACTCCTTGGGAGAAAAGTTATGACCAACCTAGATAGCATGTTCAAAAGCAGAGACATTACTTTGCCGACTAAGGTCCGTCTAGTCAAGGCTATGGTTTTTCCAGTGGTCATGTATGGATGTGAGAGTTGGACTGTGAAGAAGGCTGAGCACCGAAGCACTGATGCTTTTGAACTGTGGTGTTGGAGACGACTCTTGAGAGTCCCTTGGACTGCAAGGAGATCCAACCAGTCCATTCTGAAGGAGATCAGCCTTGGGATTTCTTTGGAAGGAATGATGCTAAAGCTGAAACTCCAGTACTTTGGCCACCTCATGCGAAGAGTTGACTCATTGGAAAAGACTCTGATGCTGGGAGGGACTGGGGGCAGGAGGAGAAAGGGATGACAGAGGATGAGATGGCTGGATGGCATCACTGACTCGATGGACATGAGTCAGTGAACTCCGGGAGTTGGTGATGGACAGGGAGGCCTGGTATGTTGCGATTCATGGCGTCGCAAAAAGTTGGACATGACTGAGCGACTGAACTGAACTGAATATTTCAACAACCAAAAAAGAAAGATAGAAATCAACAATAGGTACAGAAACTCAGAAATGTGAAAATTCCTGGCACTTTGTGGAAATGTCATGAGTATCTTGACTAAAGCAAACAATCTGAGGTGTAAAGCAGCAGGGGATGAACCTAGGGACACAGGACTGTGACCAGAATGGGAAGCACTCTTTACATAGAAATACACTGCAGTTTTCATCTGTGACATGAAGGATCGTGAACCTTTCCACAGTAGTGATGTATTGGGACTAATGTCATATTTTAGAAAATCTGCTTAAATTCAGGAAAGATTGGTTTGGTATAAAGAATAGAGACAGCAAAATAAGTTAAGAAAATTTTCAAAATTCAAAGCCAGAGGTGGATGAGGAACTGAATAAACATAATGAGCAACTTGAAGAGAAATTAATGTATTAGAGTTATCTTTGGAACATTGATTATAAAACTTTATTTACTATCATAGGTGAGGTGAGGGAGAAGAATTGTTCATTACACCTGGATTTAATGCACTGAACATATCAGCATCTGAAAAATAATTCATGTTCAGTTCATGCTGTCAGAGACCTTCTGGAAAGAGCAATTTCAGTGGAAACATGAGAGTTCTTTCCCTGAGAAAACAAGAATAGCAAAACAAAATAAATAAGGAACACAAAAAACATTCTATCTAGTCTGTGATGTCAGCATCACTATTATATGCTCATGGAGAATTTGAAGCTGAAATGGTTGAGTTGCATAAGGTTAGTACAAACAGTAAAAATTAGGTCTTCATGCATATTTAACTCTTTGCAATTAGAGTTGAGAAGAATTTGTGTATGTGGGCTGAAAAACACAGCTATTTACCAAAAACTTTTTAAAAGGATATAAAAGTTTTTGAGTTTTAGGCAGAGTTAAAGAATAATAATTAGCTTCTGATTCATCTTGTTTGTCTCTCAACATCATTTTTCATTTTACCAAGAACTGATTTATTGAGAAAGCTCAGTAATCATAAATTGACATGCTTTTTTTCTCTCCTGGAAGTGAAACCCAAACTCTGAAGAATAGATTTCTAGAAATAGCTTTTTGGAAACTCACAGGCAATCTTTACAGAATGTTAGCTAATTCCCACAACTTTAGTCTCCTAAGACATAAACTGTTGGCTCTTCTTTCTCTGTGGCTTTGCTTTACTAAAAGCATTATAATAAGATCAATCATATAGGGTAATTAGAATACTCAAGCTCATCAGGTGTCAAAGCTTTAAGAGTGTTCAATTTATATGAGATTGCAAACCAAAACTGATCATATTTTGTTATGCTGTGAATTAACATAAAATTCAACCATACGTAAAAATAGCTAGTAGTTCTGGGTCTTAAAAATAAGTGATAATACAGAAAGAGCAAGTGCTTCTCCTTAAAAGTGGAGATCCTTGTCAAAGACAACTTATTATTGCCCTTGTAGAATAAATTTAAGCATAGATACTTTAAAATGCTAATTTTGGATGATCTGAGTATTCCTTGGTAGAAAACCAGCAAAGTTGATTGGAAAAACTGGGAGCGGAAAAGGTAGGAAAAGATGTGGTTAAGAAATATTTGCCAAAACACATCTAAGAAGGTAGAAGTGAAGTAATGAAGAGGTTATGCAAATGTGGAACTAGGGAGAATTTTTGAGGGGGATCTATTTTCATGTTTAGGAAAAGAAAATAGCAATTCCCTTTTGTGAGAACTAGATGAAAAATAATTCATGTTCAGTTTATGCTGTCAGAGACCTTCTGGAAAGAGCAATTTCAGTGGAAACATGAGAGTTCTTTCCCTGAGAAAACAAGAATAGCAAAACAAAATAAATAAGGAACACAAAAAACATTCTATCTTGTCAGTGATAAAGGCTCTTACAATGAACCTTGTTACTTCTGAAACATAAGCCAGGGGAAACTATTTCAATAAATCAAGCTTTTCATTTGCACATTGCAAAGCTATCTCTGGGGTTTTCCATATGGTACTAGTGGTAAATCTTGCTTGGAGAATCCCATGGACAGTGGAGCCTGGTGGTCCACAGTCCATAGAATTGCAAATAGTTGGACATGACTGAAGCAACTTAGCACATATGTATGCACAACACTATCTCTACTGACTGTCCTTCATCTGAAGTTTGTTTGAATTTTGGAATTTGAAATTGTCCTGAAGAAGAGATGCCAGCATTCCAAGTGGCTATAGCATTTGAAAAAGCACCATGGCTTCTGGTGAGTACCATTCTTTTCTGCTTATTTGCCTATCTTACAGTATCAAAATCTCCTCAAAATGAACTTGTTTTGTCTGCTTAACTTCTATGCTCAGATCAACACTTACTTGTTAGTCATTCCTGATATGAATCACTTTTATTTTATTTTTAAAACTCATTTTTCCTTTAGTGACCTCAGTTGATGTTTGAACAATTTCGGCTCTTGTGTTCCCATCACCTATCTTCATTCTGTGATTGAGTTAATCTTGGAAAAATCTCCAATATTACTTAACTTTACCACAAACAGCGGGTCACCATTTATGTCATGTGTTGCTATAGTTGGCAGCATTTCTTCTAGGCAAATGTAGGATAATTTTCTTAGAGATTTCAAGTCATATTAGTATTAGCTGCTTGTATACTATCTACTAACTTCTCTGAGGCCAAGACTGAAATTCTAAAAGGTCTGAAGAAAGACTCCAGGTATATTTGTGGACTTATTTTACTTGATTTGGTAAATACTAGTAGAAACTAAGGCAACGATTCATAATGATCTTGATAATGACCTGATTACATTTTATAAGCCCACTGCCAAGGTAGGCAGAGAAGTAGGTTAGGCCAGATATAAGACTAATGGTCCTGTAGATCAATATGAAAAAATATGAAATATGACAAAGTTTTGAAAATGTCTACATTCTAATGATATATACAATTGCAAGCACATAGTTATATCATGAGGCCAGGAATTATTTTGGCAGCTCAGAACTTGATTAAAACAAATCTATGGCCACCACTTACACTTAGTGAAGAGAGTTTATGATAATTTTCTTGAAATTAGTTTCTTTTAATATGCCTAATAAATAAATTCCTCAACTTCATAATTCATGCATCTTGGTGGAAGTAATGTTCCTATCTTAGATATAGGTCTAAGCTGTCATCCTGTGTTAGCAATATTGCACAATGGGACCAATTTCAGAGATTTCATTGGTATAGTTCTGCATGTTGGCTTAGCGTGAGAGAAATCTAGCTCCTAATGTAAACCCAATACCAGTTAGTGAAAGACCAAATTTTGTTTTCACTGGTGCCAAACTGATCATTTTATTTGGGTATTATTTGAAACTTTATTTCTCTGCAACATAAAATTAATACAATTAGCCCTTTCTGAATAAACATCTACCTCCCTATATTTTTGCCTGCTACAGGGTCTTAAGTCCTATCTGGCCCTTGAAGTTTCTCAATAATTTTTTGCTTAGGAATCAGAAACTCTCCTATATATTTGCCACACTCACCCTGCCCCAGTTCAGACTGTAACCAAAGCAGAACAACTATGAATCTTTTCCTCTGACAGCTAATAGGTCAGTGTGGCCTGAATCCAAGACTGCATCTAAACGACTGGCCACTGACATTATGAATACATAGTAAAAAAAACCTAGATTATGGAATTCATTTTGTTCAGCCTTGCGAAGTTTTAGAAGCGTGATGAATTCAAGAATCTCCCAGATACAGTCCATTCAAATCTAGAATGGCTGAGAATGCACTACTAAATCTTTTAATTCAGTAGAGTACACTTACTAAGGGGCTTCTCTGGCAGCTCACATGGTAAAGGATCTCCCTGAAATGCAGACCTGAGTTTGAACCCTAGGTTGAGAAGATTCCCTGGAGAAGGGAATGACTATCCACCCAGTATTCTTGCCTAGAGAATTCCATGGAAAGAGGGTCCTGGCAGGCTACAGTTTATGGGGTCCCAAAGAGTTGGGCATGACTGACTGAGTGACTAACACACTACTTAGAAGTTATAATAGTCACATGACCCAGAAATGAATGACCAACTAATGCAAGCTGTTGTGGGATATTTTTAATGGAATCACATATACTGAGATTAAAATTTTCAGATTTGTCTATCAATGCTTCAGTAAGGAAGCATCTTCTCACACATTACATTACTTCCATCTCCTTCTATTTTCCTTTTTGTGCAAACCACTGGTGCTGGAGAGAGAAGTGTTCTCCTATGACACAAGTTCTGCTTTCCATAGATGATATATCCTCTCTGTTTCCCCATTTTTCTGAACTATAATTTGAAAATAAATGAGGAGAGATGAATTTTAGCTTATATATAAAGGAATATAATTCTGAAGATATTTTTGAGTAGCATATATTCATATTATCAACAAAATATTTGCCCATATGTCAAAACATATCCAGAATCTGATATCTTGCCACTAATGCTGCCACATCCAGGTCCAAGCCACTGTTATATTTAGCCTGGATTATTAGAAGAGCCTCAAAACTGTTTTTAGGCCATTGTTCCTGTCCCTATCTAATGCATTCTTAAACTAAGCAACCAGAGGAATTCTTTTAAAACATGAACCAGACAGTATTGCTTCTATATGCGGGTAACTGCCACCATCTCTCACCATCATGAGTTTAAGAGGAAAGATTTTACTGTGGCCTGTATTGCCATGGCCTCTTCTGCCAAGGAACTTCACACCTGTAATTTTTCTGACTTTCCTACCAGCTCATACAACACTGCTACCCCTGCCTTGTGCATTCTGCTTCAGTTTTGCTAATCTTCTCCTTCTTAGATCTCTGTAAACACATTCCTCCCTCACAGCCTTTATACTTGCTATGAAACTGTTTGCACATGTACCTCATCCACCAGTCTCATTGATTCACATCCTTTGCATCTCTATTCATATATTACCTTAAAGAGAAATTCTTCCCCGACGACACAAAATAAAACAGCAATCCATTGCAACCCACTACAGAGCATGCCTTTACCCATTAATTGCTGTATTTTTTCTGCATAATGCTAATGTAACCGATAGCTTTGTCTGCTTTTATTATAACATGAAAGGCAAGAATTTTGTTCATGCTACTTATTCATGTTCCTGTAGCACATGGAATGATGCTTATCTTATGATTGTTATTTAATTAATGAATGAGATTTGTTCAATAAATGAGTGAAATTATTGCTTAATGATAGAATACCACAACTATTAGATTTAATAATTGCTTTTCAAACAACCTTAGGTTGAGTTTGGGCAACTTCTTCACTTTAAAACCAACTTAATCCCTAGATGTCAAAATTATCTGAAGAGAAACCAGAGTATATATTTATGTGAAGGCATATTTTTTTCCAAAAAGGTTTATTTACCCATAAATTACTCTAGATTATTATATTTGCTGAAAGTGAAGAGGAACTGAAAAGCCTTTTGATGAAAGTGAAAGAGGAGAGTGAAAAAATTGGCTTACAGCTCAACATTCAGAAGACGAAGATCATGGCATCCAGTCCCATCACTTCATGGGAAATACATGGGGAAACAGTGGAAACAGTGTCACACTTTATTTTGGGGGGCTCTAAAATCACTGCAGATAGTGACTGCAGCCATGAAATTAGAAGACACTTACTCCTTGGAAGAAAAGTTATGACCAACCTAGATAGTATATTCAAAAGCAGAGACATTACTTTGCCGACTAAGGTCCGTCTAGTCAAGGCTATGGTTTTTCCTGTGGTCATGTATGGATGTGAGAGTTGGACTGTGAAGAAGGCTGAGTGCCAAAGAATGGATGCTTTTGAACTGTGGTGTTAGAGAAAACTCTTGAGAGTCCCTTGGACTGCAAGGAGATCCAACCAGTCCATTCTGAAGAAGTTCAGCACTGGGATTTCTTTGGAAGGAATGATGCTAAAGTGAAACTCCAGTACTTTGGCCACCTCATGCAAAGAGTTGACTCATTGGAAAAGACTCTGATGCTGGGAGGGACTGGAGACAGGAGGAGAAGGGGACGACTGATGATGAGATGCCTGGATGGCATCATTGATTCGATGGATGTGAGTTTGAGTGAACTCTAGGAGTTGGTGATGGACAGGGAGGCCTGGCGTGCTGTGATTCATGGGGTCGCAAAGAGTCGGACACGACTGAGTGACTGAACTATGAACTTTTATATTTACTTCTCATAAATTTTGTCTCCAGAATACTCAGTTCACTGGCATAATATGTGTGATATCAAGTAGTTTTTAATGAGCAGATGAACACATCGTATGCTTCTTTTTCTTTATGTTACAAATGTGTTTCTGAGAAGTACCTTATAAATGCAATGTGATTAAGATGTAAATAAAGGAACATTCAAGTATAACTAATTATTCCCTAAAAAATTGTGTTTTATAAAGTGAAAACCTGTAGTATCTTTAAAAAAAAAAAAGCAGAAAACTTTGGGATGTCTTCTTCTATTGACCCTTAGATGGCCTTTGATATGGAATTCATTCCATAGACCTGCTCCCTTTACCACAGATTAAATTGTGACACATTTTATTTAGAATCTCTTCAGACCCTATTTCCTCCCAGATGCCACATATTTATAGGAAGTCAGCTTTTGATGGTCTTTCTTTAAGAATCAAGTTATATCAATTTTTCACTATTGAATGCCTTCCCAAGGCCTTCAAAAATGATGACACATTTGTGCAGTGATAATGAAAGTGCTTTGTCCACTATACAGTTCTTGCAATATTAATTCTAAATTATTCTAGAACCTGAAGCATCAAGGGGTGTTGTCTGAGTTATGCTGTCCCTTTGTGTGCCACCAAAGTTTGATATGTTCAGCTAATTTCATAAGGGAAAAGAATAAAATTAGTGTAAACTTGAGCGAGGACTCTTTTTTTTTTTTTTGTCTGTCTTAGCAGTTCTCAAAGTGATGGGGTCATCTCACTACACAGTGCAGAATGCCACCTCAAAAGTGATGGGTCTTCTGATGAAAACCTTTGGAATAGCTTTAGCTCATCTTTTCATCTTTATTTTCATTAATGCTGATATTAATTCATATTCTTATACATAGCAATTTGGATTATACATAAAAAATGAAGAGTCCATTTCTCAAAAATGTAATTTTGGTGAGGAACATATCAGAGGCTTAGTGGAAACAATTTCAGAATGATAAACAATAAATATTTTCATGTTTTATTCAATAAAAAAAATTTTGACTACTCCCTTATAACTATCATAACTTGAAGGGATACCTATAGCATCAACTAAATAAAACCAAATGAAAGCTTAAAAGATTATTTATTGAAACCTTAACTTTTCACGGGTCTAAATACTAAAAATAAAAGCAGGTTTTCACTGAGGGGTTTTCTTGAACAGATCCTGATTCTCCTCTCCTGAACTTTGTTGCATGGTTTTCCTTAGTGCTCTGGATCAATGCTTTGAGATTTTTCTTTGTTCTTATATTTGGGCTTATCTGAAAACTGTTGGAAAACACACTCTCCTTGTAGGAGAATAATCAAGATGGTAAAGTAGTAGGACATGGAGCTCACCTTCCTGTCACAAATATATCAAAAATATATCTACATGTGGAATGAGTCACGCAGAATATCTCATCTGTCTTTGAATGAAGACTGTTTCTCTTCTGATAGCTGATGTTGAATGGTGACACCAGATCCTGGTCTCCAAAGGAGAAGATCTAACTCCAGAACCAAAGACAGTCTCAGTCCCTAAGACCTTTGTGTAGATTTTATTTAAAGTGGAAGTGACAGGAAAAGCTTCTAACATAGACATCAGAAGGGGGCAAGACAGTATCCATCTCACCAGTTTAAGCAGTGTCTTATATACTTCTCAATTAGCTGCTGAGAGTAGATAAAAAGTACCTCAAGGCTGTGAGAATTTCACCCAGACCCTTTCCTGGTAACATACATCATGGGATGACATCAGCACAAGATTAGCCAGAAGGAACAGGTTAACCCAGAGTTTCAGGCTGTGGAAGATTTACTCCTGCCTTCTCCCATAACATTCATCCAAAGCTCAGAAAAAAAAAAAAAAAAGAAAGAAAGAAAGAAAAGAAAGAAAGAAAAAAAAAAAAAGGCAGGGGCAGAGCATGGCATGTCTTTAAAAAAGGGATATTGCTGTCTTTGAGGACTATTTGTCTAAGGTAAAAGAATGAGAAAACGTCTACCTCGTCCTTAAAGGGGCCTTTGGCTTAGACTCCTATCATCCTGCCTAAGTTAACTCTCAGTCCCATGGTTTGGTGGCCTGAAAGCTACTAAAAAGCTGCTATCTTTTTAGGCTTTATTTATTGCTTCTTAGTTAATGTGGGTCTATAATTGGCTTCTGATTTATTCACTCTCAGTCAGTTGCTTGAACAATTAATCATTCTCAAATGTTCTTCTTTTGCTATGGTTCTCAAATGCATTTGATTCCTTTTTTTTTTTTTTTTTAACATCCATGTGCTTCTCTCCTATCTTCATGTGGCTGTCTTGCAACTAAGAGTCTTGCGTTATAAGGTTATATCTTCTTTGACTCTTGTCAGTTTTCTAACTAAAATGTTTTATTGGGTCTTTATCACTGAAAAGATGTTTAAAACACTATCAAAAAAGCAGTGAGTTTTCCCAAAGCTGCAAAATTCTGAATCTATATATCATTTTTAGATATATATATATCTAAAAATATACAAGCAACTTATGCAGCGCAATTCCAGAAAAATAAATGACCCAATCAAAAAATGGGCCAAAGAACTAAACAGACATTTTTCCAAAGAAGACATACGGATGGCTAACAAACACATGAAAAGATGCTCAACATCACTCATTATCAGGGAAATGCAAATCAAGACCACAATGAGGTACCATTTCACACCAGTCAGAATGGCTGCGATCCAAAAATCTACAAGCAATAAATGCTGGAGAGGGTGTGGAGAAAAGGGAACCCTCTTACACTGCTGGTGGGAATGCAAACTAGTACAGCCACTATGGAGAACTGTGTGGAGATTCCTTAAAAAACTGCAAATAGATCTGCCTTATGACCCAGCAATCCCACTGCTGGGCATACACACCAAAAAAAAAAAAAAGCAGTGAGTTTTCCCAAAGCTGCAAAATTCTGAATCTATATATCATTTTTTGCATTTTTGCTTGCAGATTGGCTCATATCTATCTTGCCAACCTTGGAGAATGTAGCCAGTAATAATACAATACACTGCTGCTGCGGCTGCTGCTGCTGCTAAGTCGTGTCAGTCGTGTCCGACTCTGTGTGACCCCATAGACGGCAGCGCACCAGGCTCCACCGTTTCTGGGATTCTCCAGGCAAGAATGCTGGAGTAGGTTTCCATTTCCTTCTCCAGTGCATGAAAGTGAAAAGTGAAAGTGAAGTCGCTCAGTCATGTCCGACTCTTCGCGACCCCGTGGACTGTTGCCCACCAGGCTCCTCCATCCATGGAATTTTCCAGGCAAGAGTACTGGAGTGGGGTGCCATTGCCTTATCCTAATACAATACACTAGGAACATGCTTTTGAAACATTTTCTCTAAAGTTAAATTAAGCATGTGGTCTGCCTCACAAGTGATTGCAGGTTTCCCTTTACCAAGTGTGTGTTCCACTATACAACATGTGTAATGGTCTTTCTAGCCCATTGCCAGGAGAAATATCAATAACCTCAGATATGCAGATGACACCACCCTTATGGCAGAAAGTGAAGAGGAGCTAAAAAGCCTCTTGATGAAAGTGAAAGGAGAGTGAAAAAGTTGGCTTGAAGCTCAACATTCAGAAGACGAAGATCATGGCATCCGGTCCCATCCCTTCATGGGAAATAGATGGGGAAACAGTGGAGACAGTGTCAGACTTTAGTTTTGGGGGCTCTAAAATCACTGCAGATGGTGACTGCAGCCATGAAATTAGAAGACACTTACTCCTTGGAAGAAAAGTTATGACCAACCTAGATAGCATTTTCAAAAGCAGAGACATTACTTTGCCTACTAAGGTCTGTCTAGTCAAGGCTATGGTTTTTCCTGTGGTCATGTATGGATGTGAGAGTTGGACGGTGAAGAAGGCTGAGTGCTGAAGAATTGATGCTTTTGAACTGTAGTGTTGGAGAAGACTCTTGAGAGTCCCTTGGACTGCAAGGAGATCCAACCAGTCCATTCTGAAGGAGATCAACCCTGGGATTTCTTTGGAAGGAATGATGCTAAGGCTGAAACTCCTGTAGTTTGGCCACCTGATGCGAAGAGTTGACTCATTGGAAAAGACTCTGATTCTGGGAGGGATTGGGGGCAGGAGGAGAAGGGGACGACTGAGGATGAGATGGCTGGATGGCATCACTGACTTGATGGACATGAGTCTGATTGAACTCCGAGAGATTGTGATGAACAGGGAGGTCTGGCGTGCTGCAATTCATGGGGTCGCAAAGAGTCGGACACAACTGAGTGACTGAACTGAACTGAACTGAATATTGATTATTCACTGCCTAATATTTCTCTCCTAATTAAATAAGAAATATTTTTTAGAGTTTTCCTATATCTCTCTTCTGATACCAATTTCTGTTTTAAGTAATGCTAGCATCACCAAATTTTAAAAACTCTAATTTTCAGCTTATTATCCCCCACCCCAGAGGAAAAGAAATAAAGTCTAATGCAAGTTGGCACTTCCCAGGTGGCACTAGTGGTGTGGTAAAGAACCTGCCTGACAATTCAGGAGACATGAGACATCCCTGGATTGGGAAGAACCCTTAGAGGAAAACATGACAACTGAATCCAGTATTCTTTCCTGCAGAATATCATGGACAGAGGAGCCTGGTAGGCTATGGTCCATAGGGACACAAAGAGTTCGACAGAACTAAAGTGACTTATCACACACAATGCAGATTGGGCTGTCTTCTTTCCTCTAACTATGCCTTCTAAAATAAACTGTTTCCAAGATATCTCTAGCAGATAAAGTGAAGACAAAAATATTGCATGAGATGATGTTAAGAGTCATGCCTAGAAGTGGTTTAATTACTCCCACTCAAATCGAATGGGCCAAAATCTTGTCTTTTGGGATCAACCTAAAATCAAGAAGTCTGGGAAATATAGATGAGTACATGATCATTGTTAAGAACTATAAATGTTTACCACAGTATTTCACTTATGAAAGAAACACAGAAAAATAAAAGATAAAGCAGCTGTATTCAAAGATGCAAGGTAAACTGATTATTGACTGCACTGATTGTAAGGTATTTCTGAGATTCAAGGAGAAGGTAAAAAAAACGAAGAATATAGGTTACTTCTGTGGTGGTCTCATGGCTCATTGCAAGGGGCACAAGTTGGATTCCTGGTTGAGGAACTAAGATCCCACATGCCATGCAGCACAAAAGGAAAAACAAAACAACAAAAAAAGGAAGATTAAAAAAGAAAGAAAGAAAATGCTCTGGAACAGAAGGCTAAAGAGTTTATGAAAGAGACTTACAAGTTTTTCTCCTGTAATTGACATCTAATCTTACTGTACTGTGGTCAGAAAAGATGCTTGGAATGAATTCAATTTTTTTGAATTCACCAAGGCTAAATTTATGGCCCAGGATGTGATTTATCCTAGAGAAGATTCCGTGTGTGCTTCAGCAGAAGGTGAAATTCATTGTTTGGGGATGAAATGTCCTATAGATATCAATTAGGTCTAACTGGTCTATTGCATCATTTAAATTTTTTGTTTCCTTGTTAATTTTCTATTTAGTTGATCTATCCATAGGTGTGAATGGGGTATTAAAGTCTCCCACTATTATTGTGTTATTAACTTCCCTTTTCATACTTGTTAGCATTTGTCTTACATATTGTGGTGCTCCTATGTTGGGTGCATATATATGTATAGATGTTATATCTTCTTGGATTGATCCTTTGATCATTAATAGTGTCCTTCTTTGTCTTTTTTCACAGCCTTTGTTTTAAAATCTATTTTATCTGATATGAGTATTGCTACTCCTGCTTTCTTTTGGTCTCTATTTGCATAGAATATATTTTTCCAGCCCTTCACCTTCAGTCTGTATGTGTCCCTTGTTTTGAGGTGGGTCTCTTGTAGACAACACATATAGGGGTCTTGTTTTTGTATCCATTCAGCCAGTCCTTGTCTTTTGGATGGGGCATTCAATCCATTTACATTTAAGGTAATTATTGACAAGTATGATCCTGTTGCCATTTACTTTATTGTTTTGGGTTTGAGTTTATACACCCTTTCTGTGTTTCCTGTCTAGAGAAGATCCTTTAGTATTTGTTGGAGAGCTGGTTTAGTGGTGCTGAATTCTCTCAGCTTTTGCTTGTCTATGAAGCTTTTGATTTCTCCTTCATATTAGAATGAGATCCTTGCTGGGTACAGTAATCTGGGCTGTTCAGTTCAGTTCAGTCGCTCAGTCGTGTCCGACTCTTTGCGACCCCATGAATCGCAGCACGCCAGGCCTCCCTGTTCATCACCATCTCTCGGAGATCACTCAGACTCACATCCATCGAGTCAGTGATGCCATACTGCATACAGATTTCTCAATGTCTTGACATTCCTTTCTGGCCTGAAGAGTTTCTATTGAAAGATCAGCTGTTGCTCAAAATGGATTAAATATCTAAATGTAAGAAAAGAAGCTATAAAACTCCTAGAGGAAAACATAGGCAAAACACTGTCCAATGTAAATCACAGCAGGATCCTCTATGACCCACCTCCCAAAATATTGGAAATAAAAACAAAAATAAATAAATGGGACCTAATTAAAATTAAAAGCTTCTGCACAACAAAGGAAACTATAAGCAAGGTGAAAAAACAGCCTTCAGAATGGGAGAAAATAATAGCAAATGAAGCAGCTGACAAAGAATTAATCTCAAAAACACACAAGCAACTCCTGCAGCTCAACTCCAGAAAAATAAATGACCCAATCAAAAAATGGGCCAAAAAACTAAACAGACATTTCTCCAAAGAAGACATACAGATGGCTAAAAAACACATGAAAAGATGCTCAACATCACTCATTATTAGAGAAATCCAAATCAAAACCACAATGAGGTACAATTTCACAGTCAGAATGGCTGTGATCCAAAAGTCTACAAGCAATAAATGCTGGAGAGGTTGTGGAGAAAAGGGAACCCTCTTACACTGTTGTTGAGAATGCAAACTAGTACAGCTACTATGGAGAACAGTGTGGAGATTCCTTAAAAAAACTGGAAATAGAACTGCCATACCACCCAGCAATCCCACTGCTGGGCATACACACCAAGGAAACCAAAATTGAAAGAGACACGTGTACCACAATGTTCATCACAGCACTGTTTATAATAGCCAGTACATGGAAGCAACCTAGATGTCCATCAGCAGATGAATGGATAAGAAAGCTGTGATACATATACACAATGGAATATTACTCATCCATTAAAAAGAATACATTTGAATCAGTTCTAATGAGGTGGATGAAACTGGAGTCTAGTATACAGAGTGAGGTAAGCCAGAAAGAAAAACACCAATACAATATACTAACACATATATATGGAATGATGTTAATGATAATTCTTTGTGCAAGACAGCAAGAGACACAAATGCATAGAACAGAGGGTGGGAGCGGGTGAGGGTGGGATGATTTGGGAGAATGGCATTGAAACATGATGTTAATGATAATTCTTTGTGTAAGACAGCAAGAGACACAAATGCATAGAACAGAGGGTGGGAGACGGTGAGGGTGGGATGATTTGGGAGAATGGCATTGAAACATGTACATTATCATATGTGAAATGAATCACCAGTCCAGTTTCTATGCATGAGACAGGGTGCTTGGGGCTGGTGCTCTGGGATGACCCAGAGGGATAGGATAGGGAGGGCTGTGGGAGGTGGGTTCATGTACACCTGTGGTGGATTCATGTCAATGTATGGCAAAACCAATACAATGTCGTCAAGTAATTAGCCTCCAAATAAACAAATAAAATTTATTTGTAAAAGTAAAAAAAAAAAAAGAAGAAGAAGAAAGATACAGCCTCAAAGTCACAAATGCACGTGAAATACAAGGAACTCTTGAGATATCAGAGTAATAGATAAGAAAGAAAACATTGTGAAAGTGCCTCAAGCTGCAAAAGTCATATACCAAAACTTGGATGATATAAATGGAAAAGTTACTAAGAGTTTAGGAGACACAGCTATTATCACCAAAATATGCATTCATTATACTTAAAAAATGTATTTCTTTTTTATAAATCATTTGGAGAACAATTTTCAACACTAGCGATTTTGCAAAAGTTGTGTTTCATCATTTTACTAATGGTAAAGTCAATATATTTAGGTATATTCAATAAATTTTTAAGTCTCATTTTAAAATGCCATCATTGCAATTGAGACAAGAAAATACTCTCAAAGAAAAAATATTATATTTATTTCTAATGAGAGATGAAAGATTCCCTTTATTATAGTACTATATAATAATCTTGCAAGTATTATATACATCCTCATGTTAGGAAATTTGGGTTGTAAAAGTATTACACATTCCACAAAAATGTATCCATAAAATAATTCTATGCTGGTCTATAAAATAGAAATGATCTTCTAAGAAATTTAAGGGAGAAGAAAGGAATGATATTTAACTTAGTTTACAGAATATTGGTATATGCTATGCATATACCTAAGAGAAAAGCACCAAGAGAACTGAACTTTGCTGTGAAACAAAAAGATGGCTGAGCAGTAACTTGTGGATCATGTGTCATCTATCATTGTCTTGAAGGATATTTTGGTGTGAAGTTTAATTTGAGACATCGGTTACCATCTTTAAACAAAAACAAAAACCCAGAGTGCTTGTTTTCTACCATCCCTTTATATCAATTGTCAGGAATGAAACTAATCCAAAATGCTTTTATGACCTACAATTTCAAAAATAATGCTCATTCACAAAACTCAAATATTCACTTGTATTTATCTGACTTGCTTAAGAAATAATTTTTGTTATTAAGTTAAAAAGTCAACACTGCTTTCTCAGTGAAGTAAGCCAGAAAGAAAAACACCAATACAGTATACTAACATATATATATGGAATTTAGAAAGATGGCAATGATAACCCTGTATGCAAGACAGCAAAAGAGACACAGATGTATAGAACAGACTTTTGGACTCTGTGGGAGAGGGAGAGGGTGGGGTGATTTGGGAGAATGGCATTGAAACCTGTATACTATCATGTAAGAAACGAATCGCCAGTCTAGGTTCGATACAGGATACAGGATGCTTGGGGCTGGTGCACTGGGATGACTCAGAGAGATGATATGGGGAGAGAGGTGGGAGGGGGATTCAGGATCCCAACCTCATGTACTCCCATGGTGGATTCATGTCAATGTATGGCAAAGCCAATACAGTATTGTAAAGTCAAAAAAAAAAAAAAGAAATCAATACAATGAGATATTGTTTATGTTTTAAAAATGAAATGAATACCTAATTCCTTGAAACAAACAAACAAACAAAAAGAATAAATACAATACGTCTTCACTATTTAAGACAACGTTGAGACTGTGGTGATGTTATTTTCTAGGCTGTGACTGGCAAAAGATGATAAGAATATTTTATATTCAAGACAAAGAATGATATTTAAAAGAAATGGGAACATGTCTCAATGTTACCTTTGAAAATTAAAATAAGTTTACTTCTAAATAAAGTGACATTGTCCTATATTACACAAAATATTAGAATTCATGGATTGAATGCAGATAAAGAATTGTATCAAGGGAAACACATAGGTTTTCATATTAAAAATTGATATTTGAAATTTTAATTAGCAACTAATTCAATTTTATTATCAAATAAAATACACTAAAATACAGAAACTTAGATAGTCTTTTGAAAAGCAAAGACGTTACTCTGCCAACAAAGGTATGTATAGTCAAGGCGATGGTTTTCCCATTGGTCACATATGGTTGTGAGAACTGGACCATGAAGAAGGCAGAACACCAAAGAATTGATGCCTTCAGACTGTGGTGCTGGAGAAGACTCCTGAGAGTCCCCTGGACAGCAGGGAGATCAAACCAGTCAATCTTAAGGGAAATCAACCCTAAATATTCACCGGAAGGATTGATGCTGAAGCTGAAACTCTAGTATTTTGGTCATCTGAGGTGAACAGGTGACTCATTGGAAAAGTCCCAGATGCTGGAAAAGATGGAGGACAGAAGGAGAAGAGGGAATCAGAGGATGAGATGGCTGGACAGCACTACTACTGATGCAATGAACATGAACTTGAGCAAACTCTGGGAGTTGCTGAGGGACAAGGGAGGCTGTCATGCTGAATCTATCAGGTCCCAAAAAGTTGGACACAACTGAATAACTGAACAACAACAATGTACAAGTTAATTTTGAAAGTAAACAAAACTAAATAAATTTTGAAAACTCAAAGATACTTTATGTTCAACCAAGTGAAACTAATATTTAAACACTGCAGGATAATCTTTATTCCGAACACATATTTGAGTGATAATAATCTTAGATTATTCCCTGGCAATTTTCAATAGTATAGAAATCATTATATTGGTGAAATGATAAGTTACATAATATCCAACAACATAGTTACCTGATTTATGTTACTATAAATGATTAATGGCTTCTATGCCAAGAAAATCAAAATTGTTCTCCTCATATATCAATAGTGATACCCCAGTTCTTGAGCATATCAATATAACCCATGCAAGTAAAAAATAAGCCATTGGCAGCAGTAATTTATATTCAAAATTTTTCTTTAAAATTTCAGCAATGAGATATAGACTCCCAAGAAGCAAATTAGAGAAGGCATGAAACATTGCTTATCATTTCTTCATCACAACAAACATCATTAAATTTCCATTAACACATTAGGAATATTATTTTGAATTTTTAATGCTTCTATATTAATGGCACTATCATAAAAACTAGAAAAATCATTGAGTTAATCAACCTAAAACTAGTAACAATTTTACTAACCAACACTATAGCTTCTGGTAAATCACTTAATTTATTTGGACAGTCTATAAATGCATTCAGTTCAGTTCAGTTAAGTCACTCAGTCGTGTCCAACTCTTTGGGACCCCATGAATCACAGCACATCAGGCCTCCCTGTCCATCACCAACTCCTGGAGTTCACCCATACTCACGTCCATCGAGTCAGTGATGCCATCCAGCCATCTCATCCTCTGTCGTCCCCTTCTCCTCCTGCCCTCAATCCCTCCCAGCATCAGAATCTTTTCCAATGAGTCAACTCTTCGCATGAGGTGGCCAAAGTACTGGAGTTTCAGCTTTAGCATCACTCCTTCCAAAGAAATCCCAGGACTGATCTCCTTCACAATGGACTGGTTGGATCTCCTTGCAGTCCAAGGGACTCTCAAGAGTTTTCTCCAACACCACAGTTCAAAAGCATCCATTCTTTGGCGCTCAGCCTTCTTCACAGTCCAACTCTCACATCCATACATGACTACTAGAAAAACCATAGCCTTGACTAGACGGACCTTAGTCGGCAAAGTAATGTCTCTGCTTTTGAATATGCTATCTAGGTTGGTCATAACTTTCCTTCCAAGGAGTAAGTGTCTATTAATTTCATGGCTGCAGTCACAATNCCAACTCTCACATCCATACATGACTACTAGAAAAACCATAGCCTTGACTAGACGGACCTTAGTCGGCAAAGTAATGTCTCTGCTTTTGAATATGCTATCTAGGTTGGTCATAACTTTCCTTCCAAGGAGTAAGTGTCTATTAATTTCATGGCTGCAGTCACAATCTGCAGTGATTTTGGAGCCCCCCCAAAATAAAGTCTGACACTGTTTCCACTTTTTCCCCATCTATTTCCCATGGAGTTTTGGGACCAGATGCCATGATCTTCATTTTCTGAATGCTGAGCTTCAAGACAAATTTTTCACTCTCCTCTTTCACTTTCATCAAGAGGCTTTTTAGTTCCTTTTCACTTTCTGCCGTAAGGGTGGTGTCATCTGCATATCTGAGGTTATTGGTATTTCTCCCACAATCTTGATTCCAGCTTGTGTTTCTTCCAGTCCAGCATTTCTCATGATGTACTCTGCATGTAAGTTAATTAAGCGGGGTGACAATATATAGCCTTGACATACTCCTTTTCCTACTTGGAACCAGTCTGCTCTAGCTCATTTTAAAATTTATTTATTATTTTATAAATTAGTGATTCTTTTACTAGATAACTTTCAACATGTATAGATCACTAAGTAATTGTTAAATTAAGACCATCTTTTAAGGCTTTAAGCTACCTATATCTAGCTGAATAGAATAATTAAATGTATTTAATCGTTTGCAGTCCCAAAAAAGAGTTGAATCTAACAAAAGAGTCATAGCTTCCTTTCATCATATTGTAGCCTTATTTATATGATATAAAGACTCTAAAATGATAACACAGAGTAGAGGTTAAGAGTGTGTACTTAGGGAGCTGGGGAAAGGAGTTTTGAATCCCAACTCTGTATCTTATTATTTCTGTCATGTTAAGAAAACTATTAAACTTCTGTTCTTAGAGTTTTCTCATCTGTGAAGGAAAAAACATTAAATACCTTTAGCTCACAGTGTTGTTGTAGGTAGTATATAAGAGCCTTTTGGAGTTTAAGCATTGTTTCCATGATTACTATATACATTTTTCCCACATTTATAAGTACTACCTAAAAAAATCCTTTTTTGTCTTAAATGTTTATAATTTGAAGACAATTTTCAAAATGGTTTCACAGAAGTAGACCTGTGCATAATTAGTTTTTGTTTGTTTGTTTGTTTGTTTTTCATTTCAGAAAGTCTAGAGTATGGAATTGTATGGATAATAGAATGTCTTAATTTTTTATAAATGTTCCATTTATTTCTACTTCTTTTTCCCCATCTATGATACCTAGAGAATGCTGTGAAAACAGTAACACACTGTGAATACATATTGCTTTTTATTGTACTGCATGGGCTTCAGTGAAATTAAATTTCTTTGTTAAGTTAGATGATGATTGCATTTATGTGTTTTGACAAGCAAAGGTATACAGGTGTCTTGAAATTTAGCTAGATAAACTGGATAATAAGGGATAGTTACCTCATACTCTTATACTTACCTAATTAACCTACTTGGCTTCAACAAAGCAGGGGCAGTGCCAAAAGGCTGTTTCAGAGGAGTTGACAAAAAGAATGGAGTATAAATAGCTGTCATTCTTTGCTTTGTATTCTTAGGCTAAGATTCTCTTAATTCTTTTGTATGTACTGGCCGATCATACATGAAGTGGTAATGACTTATTTTGGACCAGGCCTCAACTTTATTTTGGCTGTCATGTTTTAACCATCTGTTCAAAGAAGAAGCTGAGTAAATGATAAAGGTCTTAAAGAATTATGTAAAAGCCTTATCACAGCAACTTCTTATTTCTTTTGTCCTTTTGAAGAAAGCTTGTCATAATCACACCATTCTTGATTGAGAATTTCTCAGGTGTGTTTTTTGTTTGTTTGTTTGTTTTATGTCCTAAAATATAAAGAGGGTAACCATAATGCCTTTTGTTTTATGGATCTTAAAATTGATTGTTTAACTAGTGGGATAAATAATAATAAAAATGTCAAATATTGAATTGCTCCATTTGTTCCCTTTATCTGTACTTGTAGATAGAACTGGCTTCACTGATTTTCTTCTGAAAATATGGACTCCCCACAAAAATGAAGTTTTATCTATAAAGAATATGTCAAAACTGATTCTCGTTATTACCTGTGTATTAATGTCAATCTGAATGTATTTAGTTATGGCTTAATTGCTCAAGACACAGTCTAGTCTGAGAAAATTACACTGATAAATGACTATGGAAACAATCTCCCTTTAGAATTTCACTAAACACTTTTATTTTAAGGGCAATCATTTCCTTGATCATCTATTTCCTGGGAGAGTTCCTCAAATGAGAACATGTGAGATTATTTTAGGTTGACAGCTCTCCAGTGGCAGCTTACTTAAACCAGTAATAAGCTCATTAAATCTAAAGATTTCACAGAAACTGTGATAAGAGACCCAATCAACTTAAGAGCTTTTCAGGGGAAAAAAAATCATAAAAGTATACTTTAAAACAACTGAATAAGACCTATTTGATTGCCATCTTTTCCAAGTATCACCAAGTTACTCTTAGACTGAAGGATAATGAATACCAGAAATTCACCTGGCCCACTGATCATTTCATCAATTTACTCCTTGGTTGGAATGCTCTTTATTCCTTTCATCTATCAAAATCCTGTCCACTTACCACGGTTGAGCTCAATATTTCTTTTCCACAGAAATCTCTCTTCAATCTGACAACCATTTTTTTTCCTTCTCTAAACTTCTATGTCCATTTTAGTTCTCATGATCTTATTTAGCATTTCATCATGAATTTTGCTTTCAAGTTCTTTTATAGTGCTATATAATCTTGCTTAGCATAATAGCAGTTCATGCCAAATTATCTGAGCTTCTCAAGTCTGAAAATATTTTGATCTTTTGTATGTTGAATTCCCTGGAAAGCAAACTCAGATTCAGAGATTATCATAAGGGGTATTTATTAGAAACATCTATTTTAGGATAAATGTCTGTGGAAGAGGAGGGAGGTAGATTGGAGGGGAAAAAAAATAAGGTTGTGATTTAGTCTCACAGTGATCTCATATAACCCCACAGGGAGCTCTGAAATTGGGATGACTCTTTAGAAGTGTCTTGCATTGGAACAAGAGGTAAGTCTGTACATTCTGTCACCGAAAAAAGAGTTGGTTATACAGAGGAGGTAAGGGAGGGAGCTCTCACTAGTGAAGACCAGTATATGAAAGTTGTCAGCAGTATTGTCTGCTGACAGTACCAACAACTGCAGAATTAAGTCCTTCAGTTTTGCATAGAGATTTAGGTGGCATGTAGCAATACCTTACTGTATGTTCTCAAATAAATATTGGAAAAAAGTCAGGAAACAACAGTTAAATGTACCAATGTTGTTTACCCAACTTTACCCAAATAAATAGAAGATGTAAAATGGATCTATACGTGCCCCTCTGCAAAGCAGATTGATACTGTAGAATCATACTGCCTTCATAGTTCTCCATGGGATTGCAAGAGTGACTAGGCTACAACCCAACTTCTTTATCTGCCTAGATTTTTTTATTTTCCTTCTTTTATATACATTTCCCAAGAACAAAATCCTAAATAAAATTCCTGTTTGAATAAGCTGCATCTCAAATACTTATTTAATAGTATATAGGTGGTTTCCTGTGTACAGAAAATGGAAATATGGCTTGTTGCTTCTTTTCAACTTCCTGGAGCACTTGGATATGTCTGAGAAAGCACTGCAAATAAGTAAGGAAATTTTAATCTAAAAGTACTGTATTGAAGATATGACATGAAAGAATCCACTGCACCATATGTTCCATACTATATTTAACAGAAAAGTAGAAGAAAAGTAGATTTTGGACTGGTAGATCTTTCCTTAAAACACTGCTAACTACTACTGATATGAAAATAGGAGGCTACAACCACAGGATACCTGTTTCTAGAACATATTCTATCTGGTCAGTATCACTTTAATGAAGTAACAACACTTAATGACAGCCTGCAGGTAGGGCCTCAATGGTGATCTGAAATTTTGAGGTGTTGCAAAGCAAAAATCCATCATCAGAGGGTTGTGTGGGATATGGTAGTTCTAAAAATGAAAGTAAGACTGCTATCAGAGAAGAGAATTCAGAAGGGGAGTTCAGTTCAGTTCATTCGCTCAGTCGTGTCTGATGCTTTGCGACCCCATGGACTACACCATGCCAGGCCTCCCTGTCCATCACCAACTCTTGGAGTTTAGCCAAACTCATGTCCAGTGAGTTGGTGATAACATCCAACCATCTCATCCTCTGTCGTCCCCTTCTCATGCCCTCAGTCTTTCCCAGTATCAGGGTCTTTTCAAATGAGTCACCTCTTCACATCAGATGGCCAAAATATCGGAGTTTCAGCCTCTGCATCAGTTCTTCCAATGAACACCCAGGACTAGTCTCCTTTAGGATGGACTGGTTGGATTTCCTTGCAGTCCAAGGGATTCTCAAGAGTCTTCTCCAACACCACAGTTCCAAAGCATCAATTCTTTGGCACTCAGCTTTCTTCACAGTCCAACTTTTACATCCCATACATGACCACCGGAAAAACCATAGCCTTGACTAGACGACTTTTGTTGGCAAAGTAATGTTTCTGCTTTTGAATATGCTATCTAGGTTGGTCATAACTTTCCTTCCAAGGAGTAAGGGTCTTTCAGTTCCATGGCTACAGTAACCATCTACATTGATTTTGAAGTACAAATAATAAAGTCAGGCACTGTTTCCACTGTTTCCCCATCTATTTGCCATCAAGTGATGGGACCAGATGCCATGATCTTTGTTTTCTGAATGTTGAGCTTTAAGCCAACTTTTTCATTCTCCACTTTCACTTTCATCAAGAGGCTTTTTAGTTCCTCTTCACTTTCTGCCATAAGGATGGTGTCATTTGCATATCTGAGGTTATTGATATTTCTCCCAGCAGTCTTGATTCCAGTTGGTGCTTCCTCCATCCCAGTGTTTCTCATGATGTACTCTGCATATAAGCTAAATAAGTAGGGTGATAATATATAGCCTTGACATACTCCTTTTCCTATTTGGAACCAGTCTGTTGTTCCATGTCCAGTTCTAACTGTTGCTTCCTGACCTGCATATAGGTTTCTGAAGAGGCAGGTCAGGTGGTCTGGTATTCCCATCTCTTTCAGAATTTTCCACAGTTTATTGTGATCCACACAGTCAAAGGCTTTGGCATAGTCAATAAAGCATAACTGGATGTTTTTCTGGAACTCTTGCTTTTTTGATGATACAACAGATGTTGGCAATTTGATCTCTGGTTCCTCTGCCTTTTCTAAAACCAGCTTGAACATCAGGAAGTTCATGGTTCACATATTGCTGAAGCCTGACTTGGAGAATTTTGAGCATTACTTTGCTAACATGTGAGATGAGTGCAATTGTGTGGTAGTTTGAGCATTCTTTGGCATTGCCTTTCTTTGGGACTGGAATGAAAACTGACCTTTTCCAGTCCCGTGGCCACTGCTGAGTTTTCCAAATTTGCTAGCATATTGAGAGCAGCACTTTCACAGCATCATCTTTTAAGATTTTAGAAGAACAGAAGGGGAGAGGAACAGTAAAATGAAAATTTAGCAGTGGAGAGGCATATTAAATATTCAAGGGACACTGTAGCAAAGGCAGGGAAAGAAGTAGATAAAGGTATTATGAACATAAGAGATACGAGAAATTGATTTTGATACATCATAGATGTTAAATAAAAGGACCAGTCAGTAAATCCATAGGTAATAGGATGATATTCCCAGTTTAGTTTTAAAATTATGTGTATACATGTGCTATGTGTTTTTGTTATGGATTATGGGAAATTCACATAAAATTTAGTAAAAGAGTAACACCTACTTTTAGTTGCTCAGTCATGTCCAACTCTTTGCAATCCCATGTACTGTAATCGACAGACTCCTCTGTCCATTGGATTCTCCATGCAAGAATACTCTAATGGGTAGCCATTCCCTTCTCCAGGGGATCTTTCCCTTCCTGGGATTGAACCCATGTCTCTTGCACTGCAGGTGGATTACTTATCATGAGCCACCAGAGAAGTCCAAAGAGCAACATTAATACTGAATACCTAGTGAAGATGTACAATAAAGGGCTTCCCTGGTGGGCCAGATGATAAAGAGGCCATCTGTAATGCAGGAAATCTGGATTTGATCCTTGGCTTGGGAAGATCTCCTGAAGAAGGGAATGGTTACCTACTTCAGTATTCTTGCCTTTAGAATTCCATGCACAGAGCAGCCTGGTTGGCTACAGTCCTTGGGGTCACATGCACCATATAATGTACTAGACATTGGGGATTCAATGAAATAATCACTAATTAAGCAAGTACTTACTGAGTGTCTACCATGTGCCTTAGTGTTCTTGAGGTTGTACAAAATAGGCAAATATTCCTGCCTTTATGCCCTTTACATTCTAGTGAAAAATTAACTGCATTCTTGTAGATCTCTTATTCAGTTATTTTCTAAGGTATTTCACATATTGCAAAGGATAAAATATTAAAAACCTTATGCTATATACTCTCTGTAGCTAGGATTCTAGGTGAAAACTAGTGTGTTCTGCTTAGATGAACTTTCATGAGATTTGGAATCAGAAATGAAATGAAACCCATCTTCTGTTCTCTTATTTTTTAGCTCTCTTTCTTCTGTTAAGAAAGTTGATGAAAGTTTTTCTACAGAATTTGAGTTCAAAATTGGATGTTGAGAGGCAATTGCAACAGCAGAAAGAAAGATTCCTTTTTTTCTTCTAATTTTATTGAGATATAATTGACATCCAACACTGTATAAATAAGATATACATATAATGATTTGATTTATATACATCACGAAGTGCATGCCACAATTAGTGAACATCCATCATCTCATATAAATACAAAATAAAGAAAATAGAAAGAAAATTTTATTGTGATGAAAACTCTTGGGATTTACTCTGTTAACAATTTTCATATATAACATAAAACAGTGTTAATTATATTTATCCTACTGTATAGTACAACCCTTCCAGAGTAGGAAATGGCTACCCATGCCAGAATTCTTGCTGGGAAAATTCCATGAACAGAGAACCCTAGAGGGCTACATATAGTTCATGGGGTTGCAAGAATCAGACATGACTGAGCACACACACGCACACACACATACACACACACACAGAGTACATTCCTAGTACCTATTCATCTTAGAAGTGGAAATATGTACCTTTGATCACCTCCATCCAATTTCCCCTGCCCCACCCCATCTCTAATAACCACAAATCTGATTTTTTGTTTTTTTTTCATTTATAACAGTTTTTTTTAACAAAATAGAGATATTTTATGTCTCTTATACATTTCAAACTAATTACCATGATAAATCTAGTTACAAAATGTCACCAAAGATATTACATAGCTATTGACTGTATTCCTCACACTGCTTATTGCAATCTATATGTAATGTAATTATTTTAATTTGCTGACCTATTAAATTCAAACACATTTTAACAGCCTGTATTTTAACTTCCTCACCCTCACTGTTTACTCTTTTAAAATCATATTTTATATGTTCAGTGTATCCCTTTATTACTTATTGTGGGTATGCTTTCACTACTTTTATCTTTTAGCCTTCTTATTAGATTTAAAAATGACCAATTTATCAACTTTACTGTATATTTGCCTTTATCAGTGAGATTTCTGCTTTAATAATTTTTATGTTTCTGGTTGTGACCTTTTCTTTTTCACTTAGAGAAGTTCCTTTAACATTTCTTGTAAAGCTGGTTCAGTGCTACTGAACTTTTTAAGCTTTTCGTTCTCTGTATAACCTTTGATCTCTCCATCAAATCTGAATGAAAGTCTTACTGCTTAGGTGTTTGGTTGTGATTTTTTCCCACTTATCACTTTGAATGTATCATGCCACTCCCTTCTAGCTGTAGACTTTGTGCCGAAAAGTCAAGTGATAGCTTTATGGAAGTTCCCCTGTATGTAACTTCTTGTTTTTCCTTTTCTGCCTTTAGTATTCACATTTTATCTTTTTTTTTTTTTTTCCATTTTAATCACATTGTAATTTGGTGTGGTTCTTTTTGAGTTGATCCTGTTTGAGATCAGAAGGAAAGATTCTTAATTCCAGCTTTGGAATTGCAGTTAAAGGTATATGTTCTTGATTTCATGACTTGTATTGCGGTCTCATGGATCATAGATTCTGAGGTGAGTCTGTTGTTTTGATTTTACAGAATTTATCCGGAAATTATACAGAATTTATTGTGCATGCAACACAATTTTTGCTGTTCTTAGAGGCATTGAAACAGTTTTATTAGAATCTAATTGCCAGGATAAAAATCGCTTTTTGCTCAAAATGCCAACGGTGATTTCTGTTTCTCTCACTGAACTTGTGCTTATGGCATAGGTATAGCATTATCCTGTCATTCAAGATTTTTCAAGGGCACCCCACTCCAGTACTCTGGCCTGGAAAATCCCTTGGACGGAGGAGCCTGGTAGGCTACAGTCCATGGGGTCGCTAAGAGTCAGACACAACTGAGAGACTTCACTTTCACTTTTCACTTTCATGCATTGGAAAAAGAAATGGCAACCCACTCCAGTGTTCTTGCCTGGAGAATCCCAGGGATGAGGGAGCCTGATGGGCTGCCGTCTATGGGGTTGCACAGAGTCGGACACGACTGTAGCAACTTAGCAGTAGCAGCAAGATTTTTATAGCTAGAGAAATAGGTTAGCTGCTGCTGCTGCTGCTAAGTCACTTCAGTCGTGTCCGACTCTGTGTGACCCCATAGACAGCAGCCCACCAGGCTCCCCTGTCCCTGGGATTCTCCAGGCAAGAACACTGGAGTGGGTTGCCATTTCCTTCTCCAATGCAAGAAAGGGAAAAGTGAAAAGGAAGTCGCTCAGTCGTGTCCGACTCTTAGCGACCCCATGGACTGCAGCCCACCAGGCTCCTCTGTCCATGGGATTTTCCAGGCAAGAGTACTGGAGTGGGACGCCATTGCCTTCTCCNCAGCCCACCAGGCTCCCCTGTCCCTGGGATTCTCCAGGCAAGAACACTGGAGTGGGTTGCCATTTCCTTCTCCAATGCAAGAAAGGGAAAAGTGAAAAGGAAGTCGCTCAGTCGTGTCCGACTCTTAGCGACCCCATGGACTGCAGCCCACCAGGCTCCTCTGTCCATGGGATTTTCCAGGCAAGAGTACTGGAGTGGGGTGCCATTGCCTTCTCCAAATAGGTTAGCATATACCTCTTATTGGAGGTTTAATATATTTTCTTTTTACTTCGTTAATTAAATTAAATTAAATCTATCTACATGACAGCAAAATTAACCCAAATATGTAGAAAAAATAGTCTAATTTGTTTTGCTAGACAAAAGAAAATATAATATAGTTTTTGTTATAACTATACTCAACTAGTTTCAGTGATAACAAAACAATACTGAACAGCTCCTGTACTCTTCTCAGTGGTCTTTATTTTTCCAGTGTTAATAAATAATCCAACTATTTCCTGATTACTCAGTAAGAAAAATTCTTTCTCTTCCACTATTTGACTAGTATATATATGTGTGTGTGTGTGTGTGTGTGTGTGTGTGTATGTGTATTTAGACTGTCATATTCAGCTCTTCATTTCCAGGTTAGTTAGGCTGCTTTTAAAAAATCTCTTAGGAAAATAAGAATAAAAGAGAAATAATCACCTGCCAGATATCAAAAGCATTTGATAAAAGGTTAACCTCCAAAATATAAGGAACTCTTACAACTCAATAGCACAAAAAAAAAATTATAAACTGATTTAAAATTCAAATAATAACTTGAATAGAATTTTTCAAAATAAGTTTTACAAATGACCATCATATATATATATATATATATAAAGTTCAACAGTACCAATTGTCATAAAAAATGCAAATCAAAGTCATAAGATTTTACAAGAGATTTGACAAGAAATCTGTTTAAAAAAAAAGAGAGAAGTGTTAACAGGAATGTGGAGAAATCAGTATGCTTGCACACAACTGAATGTAAAATGGTGCAACCATTATGAAAAACAGCATGGGAGTTCCACAAAAACTTAAAAAAATAGAATTATCACATGCTGTAGCAATCTCACTTCTAATTACTTGTCCAGATTGCAAGCAGGCTTCAGTGAGATATTTGCATACTTATGCTCACTGAAGCACTATTCACAATAGCTAAGATGTGGAAACAACCAAAATATCTACCAACAGAAGAAAGGATAAAGAAAATGTAGAATATACATAACAACAGAATATTATTCAGCCCTTAAAAAAAATAAAATTTTACAATGCATGGCATTACATATAAACATTGAGGATATTATGTTTAGAGAAAGAAACCAGTCCATATAAAGACATGATTTCATGATTCTATTTATCTGAGCTAATTAAAATAACCAAATCCATAGATTAAAAGAGTTGGATAGTGGTTTCCAAGGGCTGAGGACAGGGGAAAATGAGCATAAAATTTCAGTTGCACAGGATGAAGAAGTCCTAGAGAGTTGTTGAACAATATTTGATTTATGGTCAACTATAATGTAAACTTTAAAAAAGTTAAAAGGGCAGAGCTCATGTTTAAGTGCTTTACCAAAATAAAATATTTTTTTAAAAAAAGCAGATTAGTTTTAATACTTAATAATGACACTATGTAAGCTTCCACATCAAAACAATGAAAAGTGTAGATGCCTTCTATGACTGCTATTTTAACAAAAATATTCTGATAAATACAATGAGAAAGAAAATTATTTGGGAGAGAATGTTTAGCTTGAAACAGATTATAGATACTTCTCCTCTTAAGAAATCAAAACAGAAGAGTAGTATGAAAAGACTTCAACACGATTGTCCATAAAAACTTTCTAATAAATCTACTACCCAGCATGAATCAATGAGCGTATCAGTCTTTTAAAATCAGTGGAGAAAGGATAGCTTTTTTAAAAATATAATACTGGTACAATTGACTCTATAGACAATGATTACATTAAATGTATGCCCTACACAAATAGAAAGAGCCTTAAGTATGAAGATCAAATCTTGGAAACTAATAAAATTTATAGAAGACTACCTTATATCCTCAAAAATAGTACAGAGAAAAATACAACTCAATAAGGTGAGATGTGTATAAGAGACAGATATACATTTTTCCCACATTTATAAGTACTACCTAAAAAAATCCTTTTTTGTCTTAAATGTTTATAATTTGAAGACAATTTTCAAAATGGTTTCACAGAAGTAGACCTGTGCATAATTAGTTTTTGTTTGTTTGTTTGTTTGTTTTTCATTTCAGAAAGTCTAGAGTATGGAATTGTATGGATAATAGAATGTCTTAATTTTTATTTTTTTCACATAAGAAAAGAGAAATTACAAGCCTCAGAATTTGACAATTTATTTTTTCACATGTTAATAAAAGCACAAAGGCAAACAACCCAAGTTACTGATATGTAAAGGAAATAAACAAACAATTCTCCCCAAAGAGAAAGATTTATGTGAAAAGAAACACAGCCTCACAAATAATTAGAAAAACAAATCAAAATCTTGAAATATCATTCCACATACATTTAATTAAAAATCTTTAAAACTAATGATAAAAATAAGTATTTGAAATACACTTAAATACTACCAGTGTAACTCAGAATTTGTATAGCTTGTTTTGGATAGAAAAGTAGGAGTTTTTAACGCTGGATGATGCTGAATAAACATATATGCTTCTGAGTAAAAACCCTAAAGAAATTCTCAGTCACCTACCCAAATCGATGTCATAGCATAGTCTGTAACAGCAAAAGTGATAAATAATTTAGTACAATAAAAAACTGATAACCAAATTATACATTTTATAATAAATCATATGTAGAAATTAAGTGATATGCAATATATATCCGAATAGACAAATTCTAAAAAAGCATGATAGTGATGAAAAATTACACCAGTGATAAGTATTCAGCAAAATTCAGTTTTTTTAAAATATTTAGATGCAGAAATAGTATAAAGCATACAAGGAAATGATAAATATCAAATTTACTCTGGTAATTCAGTTCAGTCGCTCAGTCGTGTCCAACTCTTTGCGACCCCGTGGACTGTAACCTACTAGGCTTCTCCGTCCGTGGGATTCTCCAGGCAAGAATTCTAGAGTGGATTGCCATTTCCTTCTCCAGGGGGATCTTCCCGACCCAGGGATTGAACCTGGGTCTCCCGCATTAGAGGCAGACGCTTTAACCTCTGAGCCACCAGGGAATTACTCTGGTAATTAGATGTAGAAAAAAAAGAGGGTAAAGTCTGAGTGCTTCTATTATCTTGCAGTATTAAAAAACTAGAAAGGAAAATATTGAATATCATGGTTACTTTTTGTTTCTTTGAAGATTATTTTAATGAAGATGATTTCAGCAGAAAACAATAATTACAGTTTTAAGATAGGCAATTAGTTACTAGGCATTTGCTGTGACATAAAGTTCTCTAAAAGCAATAAACACTTGCTTCCAGTTAATTTTAAAGACCTTTGTTTCACTGTTACTATTTAATTTCAAATGTAATTTCCATGCTAATTAAAACATTTAATACCTGAAGAATCCTATCAAAAGCAACTTAAATTTTTATGAATCTAGAAAATAAATCCAGCCTTTAGAAAATTCAAAGTAACAAAATGTAATATTAGGGGAAACATTAGATTTTAAGGATAAGCACAGTTTTCTCATAAGCCACTTCCTCATCCTGATCTTTCCCCTCAGGCAAAGTTAAATACCAAGAATCTATTAAATGATATATGAATATAAAAGAACTAATGTTTGGGGAAAAGTTCTCATGATATTTCCTTATTTTCAAAGTAATCATGAGCTGTTTTCAAAAGAGATATTTACAATTAGCTACAAAATCCCATATTAAAAAGGAGCTAAATGATTTGTATCTAAAATGTATTCAATTAAATTGTTGTGAGTAATAAATAGATGCACACATTGTGCTGGAATCTGAGGATAAAAACAGGGGAAAAGTATAGTCTTTACCTTCAGGCACTCAATTAAGTTTAATTTATTTGATGGTGGTTGATATTAGAATAGTTAAGGAAGTGTATTCATAGGAGGAGAATCTGTTTTGTAGCTGCTTCAACAAAAGCATCAAATCTAGCCCTGTGTAACACTGTGATTTGAAACATCATCTTTGGCCTATGCCTCCCACAGTTATGTGACAAGAAAACTTATAAAGCTCCTTTAGGCTTTGATTTTCTTATTGGTAAAAAGAAGCTAATAATATCTCACAGGATTGTTGAAATGAAATTATATGATACATTAATGTATGGAGTACAGTGCTGAAAACAAAGGCAACACTATTACTAATATTCTCAACTCAAAAATTTACTATGCCAGCAAAGTTATTTAATAAGCTGACTATTTCCCATGTAATATACTATAGGCTGATTATAAACTGAAACCTCAATTTGTGAATAAAAACGTACTTTTAATTATGCTTCTTTTTTTTTCTCTTTAAGTTAAAATATACAGCTTATCCCACCAGTGTGATCCTCATAAATGAACTGCCTTTTAATCTCTGAGCCAAATGCAATTTTGAAATATCATACTTTGCAATATATATCAGTTATGTAGAAAAATTCAGTCTTAGTGCTTAAACTAAATAAAAAGATCAAAAGCATAAATAAAAGAGAAAACAAACCATTTACCATGCCCTAAAGAAGAATATAGGTAAATTTTAACAAAAATAGTGTTATAGACACAAGAATTATGTTTTGATTAAATATTGATTATCAGACTTCAGAGTTGATACTACCAGATGAACATTTACATTAAGATAATAAGCAAAGTCAGAGAAGCCGATGGCAACCCACTCTACTACTCTTGCTTGGAAAATCCCATGGACGGAGACTGGTGGGCTGCAGTCCATGAGATCGCAAAGAGTTGGACACGACTGAGCGACTTCCCTTTCAATTTTCACTTTCATACATTGGAGAAGGAAATGGCAACCCACTCCAGTGTTCTTGCCTAGAAAATCCCAGGGATGGGGGAGCCTGGTGGGCTGCCATCTATGGGGTCGCACAGAGTCGGACACTACTGAAGCGACTTAGCAGCAGCAATAAGCAAAGTAGAAAAACCTACAAAAATAGGAATTTTGAATGAGCGAGTTTTGAATCACACTGACACTGAAGAAGAATCTCCAACTCTGAAATAACATATTCACTACTAAGAATGGCATGAGATTTAGAAAATATCACAGTGAAAATGTCTATGACTATATAGCACACATTCCTTAGTGTAATATGTATGAAAGCGAAAGTGAAAGTCGCTTGTCCTGTCTGACTTTGCGACACCATGCACTCTACAGTCCATGGAATTCTCCAGGCAAGAACACTGGAATGGGTACCCTTTCCCTTCTCCAGAGGACCTTCCCAACCCAGGGATCAAACCCAGGTCTTCCCCATTGCAGGCAGATTTAATATGTATAGTTGCTTTCTAAATCTTTGTTTAATTCTTTAAGATGTGAACTAAACATCTATACATGTAATATTTATAAATTTAATAAACATTCATTATGTGCCCACTATGTACCTGACATCCTAACAGATGATTTAATAGAATTTTAGATTTATTTTGAAAACTCTATAACTGCTACATGTCTTGATGAATAGCAGATACTCAGCAAATATTTGTGATGGCCACCAATGAGTAAAGGTGATGTGGTAGACTGAAATTTTTAAAAAAGAATATCCAACATTGCCATAGTAGATCAATTATCAGCCAAAATTACTTTATGGTAAAATATATATATATATATATATATATATATATAAACATAAAATACAAAAATAATTAATAGTAAGTCTGTATGTTAAAGAATATAGATTTAAAAAAGTATGAAAACTTAAATAGTATGCAAATTAAAAGACCAAACAGATTGTTCAATAATAGTGCAGTGAACATTTGTGCATAACCTTTGAACTGACATTTTTATTTCTTCTGAGTAGATACCTAGGCATATATTTGTTGAATAATAGAGCCACCCTATGTTTAACATTTTGAAGAAAAGCAGAACTGTTTTCTAAAGAGTCTACATCATTGTATAAACCAACCAGCAACCTGTCAGTTCAGTTCAGTTCAGTTGCTGAGTCTTATCCGACTCGTTGTGACCCCATGGACTGCAACACGCCAGACCTCCCTGTCCATCATCAATTCCTGTAATATACTCAAAGTCATGCCCATTGAGTCGGTGATGCCATCCAACCAACTCATCCTTTATCATCCTCTTCTCCCACCATCAATCTTCCCCAGCATCAAGGTCTTTTTAAATGAAACAGTCCTTCACATCAGGTGGCCAAAGTATTGGAGTTTCAGCTTCAGCATCAGTCCTTCCAATATATATTCAGGACTGATTTCCTTTAGGATGGACTAGTTGAATCTCCTTACTGTCCAAGGGACTCTCATGAGTCTTCTCCAACACCACAGTTCAAAAGCATCAAAAGCATCAATTCTTCAGTGCTCAGCTTTCTTTATAGTCCAACTCTCACATACACACATGACTACTGGAAAAACAATAGCTTTGACTAGAAGGACCTTTGTGGGCAAAGCAATGTCTCTGCTTTTTAATATGATGTCTAGGTTGGTCATAACTTTTCTTTCAGGGAGCAAGTATCTTTTAATTTCATGGCTGCAGTCACCATCTGCAGTGATTTTGGAGCCCCACAAAATAAAGTCTGTCACTGCTTCCACATCTATTTGTCAAGAAGTGATGGGGCCAGATGCCATGATCTTAGTTTTCTGAATGTTTAGCTTTAAGCCAACTTTTTCACTCTCCTCTTTCACTTTCATCAAAAAGCTCTTTAGTTCTTCGCTTTCTGCCATAAGGGTGGTGTCATCTGCATATCTGAAGTTACTGATATTTCTCCCGGCATTCTTGATCCCAGCTTGTGCTTCATCCAGTCCACCATTTCTCATGATTTACCCTGCATATAAGTTAAATAAGCAGGGTGACAGTATACAGCCTTGACGTACTCCTTTTCCTATTTGGAACCAGTATGTTGTTCCATGTCCAGTTCTAACTGTTGCTTCTTGGCCTGCATACAGATTTCTCAAGGGGCAGGTCAGAAAATTAGGGATGCCAAAAGATTTTCATGCAAAGATGAGCACAATAAAGGACAGAAATTGTATCGTTCTAACAGAAGCTGAAGATATTCAGAAGAGGTGGCAAGAATGCACAAAACTATACAAAAATATCTTCATGACCCAGTTAATCACAATGGTGTGATCACTTACCTAGAGCCAGCCATCCTGGAATGTGAAATCAGGTGGGCCTCAGGAAGCATCATTATGAACCAGCAACCTATGAGGTGTCTAATTTCAGCACATCCTCATCAAAGCATGTTATTCTTTTTCATTATAGGTATTCTGATGAATCTGAAGAAGTATCTAACTGCAGTTTGATTTTTGTATATCTCAGATATCAATCAACTAAGGAATAGATAAATGAAATGCAGTAAATCCATGTAATAATGGGAAATTATTCAGCAATACAAAAAAGGAATCCAGTAATGTCACAGTTTGGGTGAACTGTAAATGTATACAGTAAGTGAAAGAAAGAAGCCAACCACAAGAGGCCAAACAGTGTAGGACTTCATTTATATAAAATGCCCAAGTAGCTAATCTAGGTGACAAAAAAGTGGTTTCTGATTGACTAGGGTTGGGAGATGGGTAGGTGTTGATGGGAGGGAGAAGGGAGTGATGACAAAGTGGTACAAGGACTGTTCTGAGAGTGATGAAAACGTTCTAAAATTAAATTATGGTGGTGGTTACACAGCTCTGTAAATGAGCTGTATATTTTAAAATGGTGAACTTTATGGTATTTAGGTATACATCAGTAAAGTATATAAAAATAAGATTTTTAAAAAAATTAAATAAATTGTAATAGAAAAGCAATTAAATACTGTAAATTATTTCAATATTGATTTTGGATACAACAATGTGATTACAAATTTTCTGAGTAATCCACTCATTGACTTAATGAATATTGATTGAGAACCTATAACATGTCAGTTTCTACAGTGATATTAGAACAATAAAATAGACATTTTCTTGTCATTATCCAAGCTAGAAATTCTTAACACCTCTTCAAACATCACTGATTTTATTTTTAAACAAAATAACACTTTCTTCAATGGTACTTTTATATATATGAACATATAAAGGAACTGCTGTTGTTACTGAATCAAGGAAACCCTATGCATTCATCTTGCTCCAAGCCACCTTCTTTGTGTGCCCTGTGAAGTCTTGAATGCTTATGCCACAAGTGAAACTTACTGTACTGTCATATAGTTCATTGTCCAGTTTTATCTAAACATTTATGATATAATAAAGAGAACACTTTGTACTTCCCTGGTGACTCAGACAGTAAAGCATCTGCCTACAATGTGGGAGACCCAGCTTCAAGCCCTGGGCCAGGAAAATCTCCTGGAGAAGAAAATGGTACCCCACTCCAGTATTCTTGCCTGGAAAATCCCATGGAGAGAGGAGCCTGGTAGGCTGCAGTCCATGGGGTCACAAAGTGTCGGACATGACTGAAGGAAATCACTTTCACTTTCAAAGACAATACTATTGTAATTGTATATAATAAGCTTTATAAATTTTCAATTTATTCTTTTGGAGTTAGCTTTAAATTCTAATTCAGGACTTTTGCTTTAGATAATTCTGAGGAAAACTATGAGTAGACCAGTAATTAAAAATCTCTCTGACAATTTTGGAAAGCTTCACCTCATAGGCCAATGAAGAAATATTAGATAGGATCCAGGAGAAGGTAGAAACTCAGAGGCATAAGCTCTGATTTGGGGAGCATTTTTGTACCATACACATCTGCAGATATGCTAAGAGACAGTGGAGAAATAGGGCTGCTGGGCAGAGTTTTTAATGTTAACCTGGCTTAGGAAGAGACTGCCAACCAGAGGCCTAGTGACCACTCTTCATATGTGCAGCCATGCACATTCACACAATTGTAATTTTAACCCTGAAAAGTTATACACTGAATGTGAGGGTGAACTGGAAAATAACCACCTTTGCAGAAACCAAGGCTGAGGCTTAAACCTCTTTAATTTGTGATATAATTTGAGCATTCATTGGATTCAATATTGCTACAGCCATTAGATACCTGCTGAAAATCAAACATATTTCTTCTTTGGAGACTGAAAACCATGTCTAGGATTCCAACCTATAAATAGGTTTATTGACTTTTTAGACTTCCCTCGTGGTTCAGACAGTAAAGCATCTGCCTGCAATGCAGGAGATAGTACGTAGGTTCGATCCTGCCTGCAAAGATCCAGGTTCAACCCTTGGATCAGGAAGATCCCCTGGAGAATGTAATGGCAACCCACTCCAGTTCTCCAGCCGGGAAAATCTCATGGACGGAGGAGCCTGGTAGACTACAGTCCATAGTGTCACAAAGAGTCAAACATGACTGAGCGACTTCACTTTCATTGATTTTAAGATGATTGTTTACTGTCTTCAAGGAAATAATGACTAGTTTGAGATTTTCTTCAGTGAACTGTAATCAATGCTACAGAACCAAATGGACGTTCTAGAACTGAGAGACACTTAAAACTCAATGGATGTATTTAATAGCAGGTTCATTTAAAATGAAAACTAACAGGAACAAGTAAACTGGAAAATAGGTTAACAGATGCACTGAACCACAGAGAGAGCAAAGAGTGGAAAATACGAACATGAGACATAGATGTTAACAGTGTAAAGTTTAATGTGTATACTTGAAATTCCAGGACTATTTTGTTCCTAGTTATAATTGTTTGTGATTAATGTCTTTCTTTTAAATAATAATTAAATGATATTTAACTATTAAAAACAACTTTCTGTTTTAACTCTGTTGATATTTTTACCTTGCTTCACCTCATATTCTTTCTTTTGTTGTTTATTTAAGGTTTAAAGTTAAAACAAAAAACTTTATTTACGTGCTCCAGCCCTCATAGGATATGTCATTCAGGAACCTTAAATTTTCCATCTTAAATTTCTGGAAAGACAAAATAATTTATGTAATCAAAAATGTATGTAATTGAAAATATCTTTTGCACCTGTCTCTTATACACATACAGGGTGACAATATAAGCCTTGACGTACTCCTTTTCCTATTTGGAACCAGTCTGTTGTTCCATGTCCAGTTCTAACTGTTGCTTCTTGACCTGCATACAGATTTCTCAAGAAGCAGGTTAGGTGGTCTGGTATTCCCATCTCTTTCAGAATTTTCCACAGTTTATTGTGATCCACACAGTCAAAGGCTTTGGCATAGTCAAGAAAGCAGAAGTAGATGTTTTTCTGGAACTCTCTTGCTTTTTCCATGATCCAGCAGATGTTGGCAATTTGATCTCTGGTTCCTCTGCCTTTTCTAAAGCCAGCTTGAACATCAGGGAGTTTACGGTTCACGTATTGCTGAAGCCTGGCTTGGAGGATTTTGAGCATTACTTTACTAGCATGTGAGATGAGTGCAATTGTGCGGTAATTGGAGCATTCTTTTGCATTGCCTTTCTTTGGAATTGGAATGAAAACGGACCTTTTCCAGTCCTGTGGCCACTGCTGAGTTTTCCAAATTTGTTGGCAGATTGAGTGCAGCACTTTCACATATGTTACATATATAGTACATAATATGCATACTATAGTATACTATAAAATAATGTTTAGGAAATATGCACATAAATAACTTAAGATATTAAAAATATACAAGTTTTTATAGATTTAAGTTCTTGTAAAATTAAAGTAGTATGTTTTAACTTTTCAAAACTATCACATTTTGTTATTAGAAAAAAGTATGTGCTAGAGCCATCTTACTTCCTAATTCAAACCTTAACAAGTTATTTTAGTCACTGAATCCCATGATCTGTGCATATGAAAGGATTTTAGGAATTAGGGAATTATGACAAATTAATAATTATAAATTACATTTTCATTCATATCCTTCAATGTTTCATTCAGTATTTAAAGGTTTTTTGAACATTGACTATGGAAGTTTAACAATAAATTGAATATCCTTATTAATTTTTGCCTCATATTCTTTAAGGTTCCCTCAAACATAGTTTTCTTTGTCAAGTACAATGAGTTTTTTGAATACTGCCTGCTGAATGAGCTAGAAGAAACTAATTGCTAACCTACTAGGTCTTTGGTTGAACCTAAGGATAGGTATTGATTAATTTTGGCCACTCCAAGACAGGTTCCATTAAAGCTTTCTGTAAATGGAAGATGTTTCTGTGTTTATGATTATTCAAATCTTGAATGCTCAACCAACAAATATTAACTGCTTTGTATCACCTCCATTCTCTCCAGTTTAAATTTTGATTCCTGTGGCTCCTGGTTTTAAATTTTTTGATTGAGTGGCAATAGAGAAAAACTGGTTTTCTCTGTTGTTGATATTTGCTTGCTGGTTGGTTTGCCTTTGTATTTTTGTTGTTGCTATTGTTGTCCGTCTTTCCCTTTGATTATGGTGTTGTGTATCTACAACAAATCTGGGGTGTACTGTTTTCAGCTCAACACGGGCACTGAGATTCTGTTTTCATTTTAATGTACAACATTGTTGGGTCTGGCCTCCTGGACAGAAACTGTATGGTGTCAGTGGAATCTCTAAGGATAAAACAAGTTATATATCTCTAAATTCAAGACTTCATTCATTTAAAAATCATTCCTGGCATTTCTAATTGAACTTTAAATAAAAATGCAAAAAAAAAAAAGATATACTGTCTTGTTTCAAGACAATTTCTGTCAAGGACAGCAAAGAAATAAGTAAAGAAATTAAAGCACAGTAAAGTGTTTTCTTTGGATTGGATGATGGACAAGATATCATGAAAATGTACACAGTACAAAAGTCACTTTTCATTTATAATCCTAAAAGTACAAGAAGACTTTTGTGTATGTTGATATTTCATGATCTTCCAAGGAACAGTAATTTAGGAAAAAGTGAAAACTTGACAACGAAACATCCTCAACCCATCCCCTGCCCCAGTAAATCTCCCCTTCTAATACATCTGAAGGGATGAAACTGTCTTTCATTCTACGATAATTTAAGCACTGAAATCCTAGAAATGCATGCCTTTGTTAGTTCTGCTGTCCAACTACCAAATAAAATCTACAATCACTATCTTTTATCTGGGCATCCTGTCCTGGCAGTAGCATGTAATTTGGAACAATTTCATTACTGTAGCAAATTGGCAGTCAACCAAGAAAAATGACAATTTCTGTGAAACAAAATATGTGGACTGTGGGGAGGTGAAGTAGGAGGGTATACTGTAACGAGACTCATTCCATAGAGTTCCTGCTACTAATCAGTTTCATAATGGGTTCGAGGCAGTGAAGATTTCCAGGCCCTCACAGCCTGTACCTAATGAATCTTTGGCTGGCTTAAAACTTGACCTTCATTTTAATAGAACTGTATTAATACCAACTTTATCCCTTTCTTGGGAATTTCCAACAAGTTGGAGTTTTAACTAGAGAAGACTTCTAATATTAAATGAAGCTGCCTGGGGAAAGATTATTATTAACATTCAGTCTTAACAAGGTAACTAAATATTGTGTCACTGCATAAGGGTGAAGCATGTCTTTTTGTTATTGCTGATTGATAGGATTTTGAAAGCCTTCTGTAACTTTATAACTCAGTCTGACAATCTTACCATTTTTTTATATTTATGCACACACATATATACAGAATTGTAAGAGATATTCAGTACGAAATGTATTTATATATTCTGTAAAGACTTGATTTAATCATGTTATTTTAACATATACTCTATAAATGACCTTGGAGTGTCAAGAATTGTGAAGGGCCTGAGAATTTACCTTGCTTGTATCTATTATCTTTGTCTGCAACATTTTCATGGATGTTGGCTGAAAACATAAGACTCCTAATTTGAGACCAAGGACTTTCTTATTCATGGCACAGAAAGCATCATAAGCATATTTGCCTGAGTGCAGCTTCTCCCCACGTCCTGAAGGGGCAAAGAGAGGGGCACAGATGTTTACTAACACATATATTGGACTGTGTTACAAGAAAGGCATAATAAACTTAGGGGACCTGTTTTCTTTTAGTGTGTAGTAAGGGCTTCCCTGGTAGCTCAGAGGTAAATAATCTGCCTGCAATGAAGGAGGCATGGGTTTGATTCATGCATTGGGAAGATCCCCTGGAGAAGGGAATGGCAACCCACTCCAGTATTTCTGCCTGGAGAATTCCATGGTCAGACGAGCTTGGTGGGCTACAGCCCATGGGGTTGAAAAGAGTCTAATGTGATTAATACACACACACACACACACACACACACACACACACACACACACGCACACACACAAGTATGCTTACCCCCTCTCTAAAGAAGGACATCAACATCATCAGCTGGAGAATAATCACACTTGTCTTTTCCTCTGAAGGGAGATTATGTATCTTCTAAGGTTGTGTATTTTGCAAAAATTTTTGAAAATATGGTCTAAAAAATGGAGATTATTAGTTAATGTCTTGCTCACAAGAAATGAATAAACATGAAGCATACTAAACACAGGGAACATTGTCTCATGAGCCTGCAGGTTTCTCAACCATTCTAATTAATCTGTCCTAAAGAGACAAGTGGGCTTCCCAGGTGCACTAGTGGTAAAGAACCCACCTGCCAATGCAAGAGACATAAGCGACCTTGGTTCAGTCCCTGGTCAGGAATCCCCTGAAGGAGAGCATGGCAGTCCACTCTAAGATTCTTGCCTGGAGAATCCCATGGACAGAGGAGCCTGCTGGGCTACAATCCATAGGGTCGCAGAGTCCAGCATGACTGAAGTGACTTTGCATGCATGCATGCAAAGAGACTGGTACTGGGAAAGATTGAGGGCAGAAGGAGAAGGGGCAACAGAGAATGAGATGGTTGGATGGCATCATTGACTCAATGGATATGAGTTTGAGCAAACTCCGGGAGATAGTGAAGGACAGGGAAGCCTAGCATGCTGCATTTCATGGGGTTGCAAAGAATTAAGCACAACTGAGAGACTGAACAACAGGTACTGGGACCATATTTGTCCAATTAACTCATCTAACCTTTAATTAAAGCTACTATCAGCAATCCCCTAAGTAGCAGGATTAGGTCAACTTAAGTAATGACATCAACCATCCCCTCAACGTTCTGAACAAAATCAGCTGAATAAATTTCATAAAACATCACAGTGTATCTTTAAAAAATCATGTGACTTCTTGTTAAGTTTTTGTAGTGGTCTTTCCACCTTCAAGGCATTAATCCACATTTAGAAGGTTGTTTTAGCAAATGCCTGGACTCCATCTTGATCTGGAAAAAAGAAAGGAGGGATAATTCCATCATTCATAACAATCCTGGATAATGATTTGAGACTGACTTAAATCCCTTCTAGTTCAAAAGTCCTAATACTTAAAATTCCATCTAAAGTCAGGGACAAATTCCATTACACATTTTTAATTGGTTGACTCTCACTACAGGAATACCTTTACATAGACTGCACATTAATAATTTGTTACCTGTCCTTCCAAGAACACTGACTAAATTGCCAAAAATAGGTTCATTTTGAAGAGGTCTTTTCAGTCATCTGAAGGCTTGATGATCTGCTGGTACTGTTTATCAAAATGCTTGAAGATCTCTGTAACCCAGGGAGTAAATCATCATGTTTCCAACAGGGAAGCAAATTAATATCTGTGTTTTACACAAAACGTTCATCCTGACTGTGCATATGATCACTCTGAAAAGAAAGTCATGTATCTTTAATTCTTAGAGCTTTTCAAGTATGATCTATAATTTGAAGACATAGATTGATAGGGGTTCCAACTTAATTTCAGGAATGAGAATTTATCTTAAATGTCTAAGCCAAGCCCTTGATTTCATTGTTAAGTGTGGATCCTGATGGAGAGACAGGGAGAGGATGAGCTGGGATGTGCTGAGCCTCAGGGAAGGCTCACAGAATGGCAGAATCAAGTCACAGACACTGTAGCCATAGCCATACTTAAGAGGAAGTCTGATCTTTATCTACAGGGACCAGCAGTTGTGTTCCCGCAAGCTGAAAGGCCTCTTCTCTTGGACTCATAACTAAGGAACCACGCTCGCACCATCTATCACCCAGTCCTGGTGCTCCTGGGCTCCTCAGCCTTCCAATCAGTCACAGTGCTGCAGTGTCCCTGGAAGGAGCCAGCTCTGGTCCTGAAGCTGTGCTCAGAAGGAACTTCTAAGCCACAACTGGGGAGTGAACTGTGCATGTGAAAACCATGAACCAATATCCATCCAGGAGCCCTCAGTGGGCCCAACTTTGTTTGTCCACATTTCTAGCCACTTCATCCACCCATGCTTTGATGGTTGCATGTGGAACCAGAGCAGGAAAAATATCAGAGAATGTTGGCATATGTTTTGTGTGGAAGCCTTGCTGTATCTGATAGATATATCAGCAAGAACAAGATAGTGATGAAATCATAGTCAGTGAGATCTTTCAGAGGTTAATATTGTGCTATAAGGATTGGGAAACTTGCTCCATAGTGCTTTTCTAATATGAGGGACACTTTTGGGTGAATTGTAAAGAGATAGATCATTAATGTTCATCCTTTAGATCTTCTTGGGTCTAAAATTGTCGAGGTAAAGGGCAGAGGCCTAGAGGAGCTACCCCATGCCTGAGGTTAGGGCGGCGGCCTAGAGGAGCTACCACATGCTCGAGGTCAGGGGAGGCGGCCGAGAGGAGCAACCAAATGCCCGAGGTCAGGGGAGGAGGCCAAGAGGAGCAACCAAATGTCCAAGGAGCGGCGGCTGCATGGACGCAGGAGGTCCGAAAGGAACTACTCAACTTTCAAAGTCAGGTGGTGCAGTCAAGTGGAGATACCTCTCATCCAAGGTAAGGAGCAGCGGCTGCGCTTTGCTGGAGCAGCCGTGAAGTTATACCCCACCTCCGGGTTAAGAGAAATCAGGGTAAGACGGTAGGGGTTGCTAGAGGGCATCAGAGGGCAGACACACTGAAACCATAATAACAGAAAACTAGCCAATCTGAACACACAGAACACAGCCTTGTCTAACTCAATGAAACTAAGCCATGCCATGTGGGGTAATACAAGATGGGAGGGTTATGGTGGAGAGGTCTGACAGAATGTGGTCCACTGGAGAAAGGAAAGGCAAACCACTTCAGTATTCTTCCCTTGAGAATCCCATGAACAGTATGAAAGGGTAAAATGATAGGATACTAAAAGGGGAACTCCCTGGGTCAGTAAGTGCCCAATATGCTACTGGAGATCAGTGGAGAAATAACTCCAGAAAGAATGAAGGGATGGAGTCAAAGCAAAAACAATACCCAGTTGTGGATGTGACTGGTGATATAAGCAAGGTCTGATGTTGTAAAGAACAATATTGCATAGGAACCTGGAATGTCAGGTCCATGAATCAAGGGAAATTGCAAGTGTCAAACAGTAGATGGCAAGAGTCAATGTTGACATTCTAGGGATCAGCGAACTAAAATGGACTGGAATGGGTGAATTTAACTCAGATGACCATTATATCTACTACTGTGAGCAGGAATCTCTTAGAAGAAATGGAGTAGCCATCATGGTCAACAAAAGAGTCCAAAATGCAGTACTTGGATGCAATCTCAAAAACGAGAGAATGATCTCTGTTCGTTTCCAAGGCAAACCAGTCAATAACACGGTAATCCAAGCCTAGGCCCTAACCAGTAATGCTGAAGAAGCTGAGGTTGAACAGTTCTGTGAAGACCCACATGACCTTTTAGAACTAATACCCAAAAAAGATATCCTTTTCGTTATAGGGGACTGGAATGCAAAAGTAGGAAGTCAAGAAACACCTGGTGTAACAGGCAAATTTGGCCTTGGAGTATGGAATGAAGCAGGGCAAAGGCTAATAGAGTTTTCCCAAGACAACGCATTGGTCATAGCAAACACCCACTTCCAACAACACAAGAGACAACTCTACACATGGATATCACCAGATGGTCAACGCCTAAATCAGATTGAATATATTCTTTGCAGCAAAAGATGGAGAAGCTCTATACAGTCAGCAAAAACAAGACCAGGAGTTGACTGTGGCTCAGATCATGAACTCCTTATTGTCAAATTTAGACTTGAAGAAAGTGGGGAAAACCACTAGACCATTCAGGTATGACCTAAATCAAATCCCTTATGATTATACAGTGGAAGTGAGAAATAGATTTAAGGGACTAGATCTGATAGATAGAGTGCCTGATGAACTATGGAAGGAGGTTCGTGACATTGTACAGGAGACAGGGATCAAGACCATTCCCATGGAAAAGAAATGCAAAAAAGCAAAATAGCTGTCTGGGGAGGCCTTACAAATAGATGGGAAGACAAGAGATGTGAAAAGTAAAGGAGAAAAGGAAAGATATAAGCATCTGAATGCAGAGTTCCAAGGAATAGCAAGGCGAGATAAGAAAACCTTCCTCAGCAATCAATGCAAAGAAATAGAGGAAAACAACAGAATGGGAAAGACTAGAGATCTCTTCAAGAAAATTATAGATACCAAGGAAACATTTCATGCAAAGACGTGCTCAATAAAGGACAGAATTGGCATAGACTTAAAAGAAGCAGAAGATATCAAGAAGAGGTGGCAAGAATACACAGAAGAACTATACAAAAGAATGCTTAATGACCCAGATAATCACGATGCTGTGATAACTCACCTAGAGCCAGACATCCTGGAATGTGAAGTCAAGAGGGCCTTAGAAAGCATCACTATGAACAAAGCTAGTGGAGGTGATGAAATTCCAATTGAGCTATTTCAAATCCTGGAAAATGATGTTGTGTAAGTACTGCACTCAATATGCCAGCAAATTTGGAAAACTCAGCAGTGGTCACAGGATTGCAAAAAGTCAGTTTTCATTCCAATCCCAAAGAAAGGCAATGCCAAAGAATGCTCAAATTACCACACAACTGCATTCATCTTACACGCTAGTAAAGTAATGCTAAAAATTCTCCAAGCCAGGCTTCAGCAATAGGTGAACCGTGAACTTCCTGATGTTCAAGCTGGTTTTAGAAAAAGCAGAGGAACCAGAGATCAAATTGCCAACATCTGCTGGATCATGGAAAAAGCAAGAGAGTTCCAGAAAAACATCTCTTTCTGCCTTATTGACCATGCCAAAGCCTTTGACTGTGTGGATCACAATAAACTGTGGAGAATTCTGAAAGAGATGGGAATACCCAACCACCTGTCCTGCCTCTTCAGAAACCTATATGTAGGTCAGGAAGGAACATTTAGAACTGGACATGGAACAACAGACTGGTACCAAATAGGAAAAGGAGTACGTCTAGGCTGTATACTGTCACCCTGCTTATTTAATTTATATGCAGAGTGCATCATGAGAAACGCTGGGCTGGAAGAAGCACAAGCTGGAATCAAGAATACTGGGAGAAATATCAATAACCTCAGATATGCAGATGACACCACCATTATGTCAGAAAGTGAAGAGGAACTAAAAAGCCTCTTGATGAAAGTGAAAGATGAGAATGAAAAAGTTGGCTGAAAGCCCAACATCAGAAAGCTAAGATCATGGCATCTGGCCCCATCACTTCTTGACAAATAGATGGGGAAGCACTGACAGACTTTATTTTGTGGGGCTCCAAAATCACTGCAGATGTTGATTGCAGCCATGAACTTAAAAGACTCTTACTCCTTGGAAGGAAAGTTATGATCAACCTAGATAGCATATTCAAAAGCAGAGACATTACTTTGCCTTCAAACGTCCATCTAGTGAAGGCTACATTTTTTCCAGTGGTCATATATGGATGTGAGACTTGGAATGTGAAGAAAGCTGAGGGCCAAGGAATTGATGCTTTTGAACTGTGGTATTGGAGCAGACTCTTGACAGTCCTTTGGACTGCAAGGCCATCCATCCATACATCCTAAAGGAGATCAGTCCTGGGTGTTCACTGGAAGGACTGATGCTGAAGCTGAAGCTCCAATACTTTGGCCACCTTATGGGAAGTGCTGACTCATCAGAAAAGACCCTGATACTGGGGGGGGGGGTTGGGGGCAGAAGGAGAAGGGGAGACAGAGGATGAGATGGCTGGATGGCATCACTGACTCGATGGATGTAAGTTTGAGTAAGCTCCGGGAGTTGGTGATGGACAGGGAAGACTGGCTTACTGCAGTCCATGCACTCACAAAAAATCGGACATGGCTGAGTGATTGAAATGAACTGAACTGAAAAAACCTCAGAGAGGTATTTGCCATGGCTGTTTTGGAGTTACTCAGTTCTCCTGGGTCTGTCCCATGTATGCTTGTGTGCTGAGTCAGTTTAGTCATGTCAGACTCTTTGTGACCCTATGTATGGTAGCCCACCAGGCTCCTCTGTCCATGAGATTCTGCAGGCAAGAATACTGGAGTGGATTGCCATGTACTCCTCCAGGGGATCTTTCCCACTCAGGGATCAAATCTGGGTCTCTTATGTAAGTCTCTTCCATTGGCAGGCTAGTTCTTTACCTCTACAGCCATCTGGGAAGCCCCCAACTTGTCTCATGTCAATTTAATTCTTAAGCCAGCAAGAAGGACATAGAAGAACAGAGGAAAATTTCTTCCTCCCCAACAATTGTAAACTTAATACAGTATTTATTATTATTATTAGGTCTTCATATACAAGCCAATTGAAATTTCTTGTACTCCATTTATTTAACTTATCTTCAAAGACCTCAAATGCAAATTCCCACAAGGTTAGTAAATAATGTAACAAGTGAACCATACTATGTTTGTTTCATAATGGTGATTCAAGTGTATATTAAAGCTGAAGAAAGAGAAATATATTTTACTGCTCTAAAGTGATATGTCTTCTGTTTTTTCTTACTAATATTTCTATATATTGATACAAAACATACTTCAATTTCCTCTTTAACTTCAGCGTTTGAAAAAGAAAATATTAATAAAAGAGATCGGTGTAAGGTTGGTGATAAATGATGATTCCAAGCTTTTTCATCAGGGACACAGAAGGGAATATTGGATACTATATTAAACATCAGAATGAATGCTTCATATAAATAATGTGTGTGCTCCCAAGATTCAGAAAAATTTTGTTATGAAAGAATATGTGTCTGGTGTTATAGGATCTTCTTAAACTTTAGAAACATAGAGAGTTAAGGGATAGTCTTAGGCACTTGGGATTAAGTAATGATACAGATAGAAAGTCTTACCTCATATAATTCAGTCTACTGGGGAAAGTACCAGCAATATGCCTATTAAATGAGTGAATTATATGATCTTTTAAAATATGGTAATAGATCTGGAGAAAGAATAAGAGACAGTAAAGTAGATAAAGGATAATCAGTGGGGCTGTAATTTTAAAGAGAATAGTAAATGTGATGATAACTTCAGGAAATGAGGGAACAAGTCATGTTGGTATCTGGGGATAATAGCTGCAGGCTGGAGCTGTTATTGTACAAAAAGGACAAGGAAGCCAACGTGGCTACAGCAGAGGAAAACAAATAGGCAGTGAATTGGGAAGATCCTCTGGTGAAGGGAAAGGCTATCCACTTCAGGATTCTGGCTTGGAGAATTCCATGGACTATACAGTCCAAGGGATTGCAAAGAGTCAGACACGACTGAGCAACTTTCACTTTCAGAGAGGTAAGGTTAAGATGTGGGCAATTTTAGATTCCCATACAGCACTGTAAGGAAATTTGTTTCTGAATGAAATGGGGATCCATTGAATAATGTATTTTTTTTAAATGTGAAATCACAAGTTTTTAAAGTTGGCAGTTTTTTTTTTTTTTTTTAACACTGTGAGGGTCAATCTGAACACACTTATGTGCAGCCAAATTCATGTGGCAGACAGCCAGTCTAAGGTTCTGCCACTAAAATGCATTTTATTGCCTCATTCATTCATAATTATATCCTGCCTTTTGAACATTCTTTGTCTTGCATTTAAAATATTTCCTATCATATTAAGCTAAATTGTTACACAGTCTGTTTCTATTTCTTAACGAATTTAGAGGATTCTCCAGTCCTACCTACTGTGTCCTGTCTAAATTTTCTTCCCTGTTATGTCATACGTCCTTGGGCCAAACCTTGCTCTTCTCTGTGACTTTGGTTCCCAATTAGACTGCTAGCCAGAGTCCTTTCCCCGGCTTACTTGCAGTTCATTATGAGTAGAACAAGCTCACTGATATCTAATAAATCTGTACTGCTGGCAGAGGCAGCTTCTTCTTCTGACACCTCTTGTCCCTCTGATTTCTCCCATTATAAATGTTGGCTCTTCAATCAATTTCTCACACGTTTGGCACTATTAAGTGAAGTCAAGGGAATTAATCCACCCTGCTTCATTGCAAAACTCAAGTGACCTAAAGTGGACTTAACTGAAATATTTTTAAACAGAGGACAGTAGAGATAGGTTGGGAATAGTTATCAGCAATTTTATCTTTTTTTTAGTTACAAAATGTCACCATTTGAAAATGGAGCAGCTACACACTTTGATGAGGTACTTTTGTAAGTAATGAGATCTTAGAATTTAAATGAGAGAGACATTTAAGCTCTACCGCTTCTAAATTTTCAAGTTAAATGGCCAAAAGAGTCATCACACATATATCTCTGCTTAGGGAAATCAACCTGCCCCAGGCCATCAGAGTCAGAGCTGGAGTCTTTGAATTTTGCTTATAATTCATTTTGTTGCTAAAAAGACAATATTTCATTCTCAATTAAGATGAATAAAATACTACTTTCCAACTTCATTTGAAAAGGAATGAGATTAAGTGAAATAGATTATATTGAGTATTTGCTCAATAAGATGTTTTAAAATTGGTAGCATTCTGGAGATAAAACAATAGTGGATTCCACTTTTACAGAAATCAGGCTGTGGTCATTTAGACAAGAAATATAGTCTAAAGGAATTCCTAGGTCAAAAGGTAAGTTCCGTTTCCCTGAAAGAGGTAAAACCATATAGCAAAAAAATGACATATCATTGTGCAAGCTTGGATTAAAGAAATAATGTAATGAAAAAATTTTAGAAAAATCTTCAGTTCAGTTCAGTTTAGTTCAGTCACTCAGTCGTGTCTGACTCTTTGCAACCCCATGAATCACAGCACGCCAGGCCTCCCTGTCCATCACCAAATCCTGGAGTTCACTTAGACTCACATCCATCGAGTCAGTGATGCCATCCAGCCATCTCATCCTCTGTTGTCCCCTTCTCCTCCTGCCCCCAATCCCTCCCAGCATAAGAATCTTTTCCAATGAGTCAACTCTTCGCATCAGGTGGCCAAAGTACTGGAGTTTCAGCTTTAGCATCATTCCTTCTAAAGAAATCCCAGGGCTGATCTCTTTCAGAATGGACTGGTTGGATCTCCTTGCAGTCCAAGGGACTCTCAAGAGTCTTCTCCAACACCACAGTTCAAAAGCATCAATACTTCGGTGCTCAGCCTTCTTCACAGTCCAACTCTCACATCCATACATAACCACAGGAAAAACCATAGCCTTGACTAGACAGACCTTAGTCCGCAAAGAAATGTCTCTGCTTTTGAATATGCTATGTAGGTTGGTCATAACTTTTCTTCCAAGGAGTAAGCGCGTCTTTTAATTTCACGGCTGCAGTCACCATCTTCAGTGATTTTGGAGCCCCCCAGAAAATAAAGTCTGATGGTTTTTCCACTGTTTCCCCATCTATTTTCCATGAAGTGATGGGACAAGATGCCATGATCTTAGTTTTCTGAATGTTGAGCTTTAAGCCAACTTTTTCACTCTCTTCTTTCATCAAGAGGCTTTTTAGTTCCTCTTCACTTTCTTCCAAATGGTTGGTGTCATCTGCATATCTGAGGTTATTGATATTTCTCCCAGCAATCTTGATTCCAGCTTGTGTTTCTTCCAGTTCAGCATTTTGCATGATGTACTCTGCATATATGTTAAATAAGCAGGGTGACAATATACAGCCTTGACGTACTCCTTTTCCTATTTGGAACCAGTCTTTTGTTCCATGTCCAGTTCTAACTGTTGCTTCCTGACCTGCATACAGATTTCTCAGAGGAAAATCAGGTGGTCTGGTATTCCCATCTCTTTCAGAATTTTCCACAGTTTATTGTGATCCACACAGTCAAAGGCTTTGGCATAGTCAATAAAGCAGAAGTAGATGTTTTTCTGGAACTCTCTTGCTTTTTCCATGATCCAG
>SJYT01003132.1:838112-862242 GCA_006410635.1 Cephalophus harveyi
TGACTCATTGGAAAAGACTCTGATGCTGGGAGGGATTGGGGGCAGGAGGAGAAGGGGACGACCGAGGATGAGATGGCTGGATGGCATCACTGACTCAATGGATGTGAGTCTGAGTGAACTCCAAGAGATGGTGATGAACAGGGAGGCCTGGCGTGCTGCGATTCATGGGGTCGCAAAGAGTTGGACACGACTGAGTGACTGAACTGAACTGAATCTCATTCCTGAGAACTGTGTCCTTATTACTCTAATCACCTTCCAAATCTCCCAGATATCATCTCATTATGGAAGATTTCAGCATACAAATTTTTAGGGGACACAAACATTTAGTCCATCATATTTACCCTTATCATCCAAAATTTTTAAAATATATGTTTTTATTATTTAGAGTTAAGGGACTTACCTAGAATTATACACTTAGTAAATGACATAAAATTTCATCTCAGGTATCTCTTGCTACAAGCCTAAAATATTTTCCCAACATTAGGCTTATTTCTTACACTCTGAAGCAGGACACAAATGAATGGTGATTTAAAAAAAAATTTCCTCCTCTACTGCTGGGGTCCAGCCCTGGTGGATCCAGGGTAATTTGAAGCGGGGACGGCATGGCGAGGAAAAACATTTATTTAATTAGAAATATAAAGAGAGATTAGGAAGAAATAGTGTAGTAGGAAAATTTAGTGGAGAAAAGAGGCTGAATAACTTGATTTATGGGAAAGCCAATAAAACTTCAGGACAAGAAGTTTGCACCATCTATGTTAGGCCACCGGCGCTTGTTTGAATAGTGAAGGGTGCCCCGCCTTGGGCTCCCTCTCTCACGGGACTTAAAAGCCAGGGCAAGTTAGAAGACATGGCGAGCCTCCCCACTCCAGATGGGAATTCAGACAGAAAAAGAGAGGGAGGGAGAGGGAGAAAGAGAGAGAGAGAGATCTGACATGGGGGGAGCCAGATTTCCAAGAAACTAGTTCAAGAGACTAGTCTGAGAAACTGGTCCATCCTTTATTGTTCAGAAGGCTTTTTATACCTTTTGATTGTACATAGAGATCAATGGGTAATACAAAATTATACAGTGTCAGAAGCCCTGACTCTTATCGAGACCAGGCTTTTTCTCTGCATATTCAGTTGTATACACAAGTCTTAGGTGATTTACATCATCTTATGTCCAGAAGGCCAATTAACATTTTACAGCCCTTTTCTGATAAGGGTTTGTCAACCAGAAGACTTATTTGTGTTGTTCTTCCCAAAGTCTAGTGCCACTCTCAGAAAGCACTAAATAAAGTTACATTCTTACGTAGCAAGGATACAACAATTTATAACAATGAAAAAAGTACAGTGATTTAAAACAAAGAGAAAAGTAATTAACTCAAAAGTCTAGTGTTGCTAACATCAAAACTACTATCTACCTATTTCTGCATCCCGATTACATTGATTAATATCCTCCCAGGTGCCTAAAACATAAAGGATATGGAGGCCTGGTGGCAAACATTAACTCAACAAACTCTTCACCAAATTAATCCTTAACTCTAAAAGGCTCTATATCTTTAAGATGTTTAAGCTTTGTGCCTCTCGCGGTTGGGGGGCTGTAAGCAATTCACAAATTGTAAAAGTCCAGGGGAACCTGTCAGGCAAGTTAGAGAGCGATCAGAGGTGTTTGAGCTGAAACATTCCTTTCATATGCAGGAGAGTGAAGCCTTGAGCTAACTTTTTTCCAGAGAATGTCAGAAGAGTGGAAAGCACAGTGATAAGGCAGGCAGACTCTGGTTTTGGGGGGTAGATGTTCAGGAAAACCCAGGGGGAACCCCTGAAGCCTGACTTGCCTTGCCCATCAGGCCTCTCTGCATGACCTTGTCATGGGTGGGATGTCCCATGCTGGTTCCAGGCACTCTACAATTAACAACTTGTAATATAATACCTCTGAAAACAACCTTTGCTAAACAATTAAGCTACGCATACCTTTGCTAAACAATTAAGCTATGCATTGTTTAGCAAAGCTCTATAAAAGTCAATTGCATGATAGCATTCAAAAGTTGAGCTGAAATACTTTTTTTTCCTAGATAAACTGAAACAAAAACAATTGCTCTGCAATATCATAAATGGAAACTATTATTGACATTCTTCCTATTTGAAAGTAACCCTTTAATCTCAAAGAAATATTCATTTATTTCATAATATTTTGTTAATGAAATAAATTTTTACTGTAGAAAATGTGCCATTTACTCTGTTTAGTATATGTAAGACCTGCCAAGTAGTAAGTATATCAGGCCCATGAAGATATACTACAAATTATTCCATAAAATCAATGCACCTGCTTAGATAAGGGATTCAAACCTGGGAGACTCAGGGTTCCTTGAGATTTTAAAAGAAAAGCATTGTGTTTACAGGGGTTTGTGTCCTGGTTAGTTCTCCTTGAAGCAGTATTTATCTAAAGGATTTAAGATCTAGAAATTCAGCCTTGTATCCAGGTTACAATCATTTCTCCAGGTTAATGGCAGCCTATCTGTTTTACTTCTGGGCTCCTGGTGGGATCTTTCAGTACCAGAAAGGCCCTGCATAGATACTGATTAGTCAACAGACCTTGCTCTGGATGCATGCTCTCACCTCCAAGACATGGATTAAACTATTTTTTCCTGAATGACTACAGAAAGTGGGGGAGGGTGGAAATCAGGGAAGAAAGTGAAGAAGAGAGTAAAGAGACAAAGAAGAGGACAGTCTTTGGCCTTACAGTTGTGCTGTATAAAGTTTATTTTTTTCCAAACTGTTTGCAGCTTATGAGGGTTGGTCAATATTTTTGGTAGAAAGTATAGTCAACTATTGACTTAATTAAAGAGAGCTGAGACTAAATTCAGTTATGCACAAGGAAAAGAAATTGCAGGAAAGATTCAGATAAAGTAAAAATGTGTGCCAAAGAGATTATAAAGGAGAATGTGCAAAGGGAGTAAATGGCTTTAAAGTGAGAGGGTGAGAAATTCACAGGAGGAAATTCTTATACATTGCACAACTGGCTAAAATATTAAGGGCTTTATAACATAGGAAGAAAACTTTCAGTAAGTGTAGCAAATGCCCTCCCTCCATTAGTGCTGTTTTGTCAGTCCTTACAATAGACTCTTTAACAAAAAATAAAGCTTCATTCAGTTTTCTTCTTCAAAGACACAGAGATCATGACCACTGCATTATGAGGTTGTAAAATATCAATGTAGTATCATAATATAAACTTATATCGGGAGGCACTATTGTTATCTTAGTACAAAATAATTCAAAGAAATGTTTATATTCCTGTATTGAAACAGAAGGGAAGAGGGCATGGCATAAACTTTTTTAAAAATGACATAGCTTGAGGATACAGCATAAACTGATTAGAATCAAATAGGTACAAGGTGGTAAACAAGTCAACTTCCACTAGACTTTTAATTTCAGTATGCACTCATTGTAACACAGAAGCAAGCTAAATGATACACATATAGGCACCATTGATGGCTCCAAGATCAACCCTCAAAGACCAAAAAGTAGGCTGTGGCTCATTTCCTAGAAATATCCCCTCTTTCCTCAAAATAGTTGAAAGAATCTTCCCATTCATTAGCCTATGAAATTACACAGTCCTTAAAAGCTAACTACATCATACTTTGAGGCAATGCTCTCCTTCTGAGATGGCCCACATCCTGTCTGTGAAGTGTTTGTCTCTACATAAATCCACTTCTTACCTACTACTTTGTTTCTCACTTAATTCTTTCTGCAGTGAGACAACAAGAACTTTGTTGTTTCTGTTCAGTTGCTAACATGTCAAACTCTTTGCAACTCCATACACTCTAGCATGCCAGGCTCCTCTATTTTACACTATCTTCCAGTATTGCTCCAATTCATGTCCATTGAGTCTGTAATGCCATCTAATCATCTCATCCTCTGCTGTTCCCTTCTCTCATCTACAATCTTTCCCAACGTCAAGGTCTTCTCCAGTGAGTCAATACTTTGCATCAGGTGCCAAAGCATTGGAGTTTCAGGACCCTAAATTTAAGTCCTGAAACCAAATGTGTAATCTCAGTTATAAGACTGTGGGTTTTGGCCAGGTTCTAGTCTTGGCCACATGGATTCAAGCCTCAAACTGCGTTACCTGTCTTTAGCATAATATGTCATGAGTTAAATATATGAGAGACAACACAATGAAAAACGTAAACATTGTATGCTATTAGAAACCCATGTTTTTAATTCTATAATGAGAGGTAAGAAATTTGACATTAAAAAATATTGTAACATAATTGGAAAAGAAAATTTTAGTCAGACTGTCACTTGTTTGAATCATAGCTCTGTTCCTTATTTTTTTTGTGATCATGTGCTGATTACTCCAGCTCCAGGTTTAATTTTCTCATTGTAAAATGGACACTAAATAAGACCTATACCTTCAAGTAATTTCTGATTGATGAATGAAATAATACATTAAAGGTTTCCAGTATGGAGACTGACCAGAAGAAGTTATACATAGCTAAATATCTATAATTATAATTGATATTATTACTATTTTAAATATCATCCATCCATCTGCCACACAGATCTCTATCTCTACTATTAATTTCTCCTTTGAGGTATGTGATCGATTGTGTATGTGTGCTCAGTTGTGTTTGACTCTTTGTGATCCAATGGACTGCAGCCTGCCTGGCTCCTCTGTCCATGGGATTATCCAGGCAAGAATATGGAATAAGTTTGTGTTTTCTCCTCCAGACGATCTTCCCAACCATTGGCAGGTAGGTCGATTACCACTGAGTCACTGGGAAAAGCCCCTTGAGTTATATATTGAATTTAATATCCAAATGTCTTTTCAAACAGACCCACTTGGGTATAAAATTCACAACTCATATGAAGATATTCTAAATACTATATTTCAATTCCTGTCTTATTTTCATCTCCTTCCTTCTTCCCGTTGTTCTGAATGACACTATCATTTCCACATTTTGCTAACACCAGAACCTCAGGGGGAATCCTTGACCTTTCTTTTTCTCATTACACATATCTAATCTATCAGCAAATCCTATCAGCTCTGGTCCCAAAACACAGCCTATTTAAAATCAAATTTCACTATTCCAACTGAAAACCTCTAACCCAGGCCTGTATCACATAGGTGCATGCAACAACTTTATACCAAGTATCCTCCTTTGCGGTTTTTCTCAGCTACATTTTGTTCTCCAGCAGAAGCCAGATAATTTTCTAAAATGTACATTTTAGTGTGCTATTGCCTTCTTGAATCTCTCCATTAGTGTTTACTGAAAAAAAAAAAAAAAAAAAAAAACAATACACAGTGTAACATTTGAGAATTATGTTTTATTTTGAAGACATACTGAGGACTTAAGTCTGAGAGACAACCTCTCAGATAGTTCATAGGGACTGAAAATGTAAGGCAGGAGCCAGGATATATAGGGGTTTATGCAAAAGCAAACAAACAAACCCAGATAGTTGGAACATCAAAATATTACTGCTAAAAAACCAGGAATCTCAAGTTAATGAATGTGTCACTTTTCTGTGTATGGGAAGATAGAGAAGTCTGGACTTTTGAAATCATTTCTTTGGTATGCACCTTGAATATCTAGGTGCATAAACACAGTATTCTGCTTTTCTTCAACCTGTATTCCTTCAGGGTACACAGTTAAGGGTGGCTGCACTGACTGATGGTTGATGTCCACGTTGTCCTTTGTTTACTGATGTGACTGGTGACATTTTTGTCCACATTAGTTCACAATTACAGTTACGTTAAATTCCAAAAGATTCATCATGCTCAATAGGACCACTCATTGCCCTGTGTCTGTCTTCCTCCACTGCATTATCTTGTTCTACTCTTGCCCTTTACCACAGTTTTCCTATCACAAAAGTCTTCCTTACTGCTCTTATTTCCTCTATTCTTGAGTAATGGCATCTAATGTTTATCGGGTGCTAAATATGTTCCAGACACCACTCAAAACACTTTATAGATTTAATTCATTCATTTCTCACAACAATCTACTCTAATAAAGTAGCTGTTGTTACTGGCAGCAATTTATATGAAGTGAATTTGAGGCTTAGAGGGGTTAAAAATTTGTCCAAGATCATAAAATTAGTAAATGACAATCTGAATTCAAAATCTGGACACTATTTTCCAGAACCTGAATTATTCACTTCTGTTTTATGCTATATTTCATATTTATTTTTCAGACCCTGTAGACTTTATACTTTATATTCCTGCAATTGAAATTTTTAGTCATTCATAGTCTTAACATGATAAATGATGTTAGTGAGATTTTCTTCTTACTCTTCAAAGTTATCTACACTTTTGGACGTTAATTTTTATGTAAAGTCCATTTTAACAAATTTGATTAAAACTTCTTGAACTTTGACTAAGACTGAAGTAAATCTATAGATTAATTGAGAGAAATGAGATATTTACTATTTAGTTTCTCAGAACATGAACACATTATATGTCTGTTCCTTCATTTGAGTCTTGCAATTGTTCTGTCATAAAGGTTTAGTAGTCTTCAGTACAAAAAAGTTGTATATATTTTGTTAGATATATTCCTAACCATTACAACTTTCATGATTCAGTTCAGTTTAGTCGCACAGTTGTGTCCGACTCTTTGCAACCCCATGAATCGCAGCACACCAGTCCTCCCTATGCATCACCAACTCCCGAAGTTTACTAAAACTCATGTCCATTGAGTCGTTGATGCCATCCAGCCATCTCATCCTCTGTCGTCCTCTTCTCCTCATGCCCCCAATCCTTAACAGCATCAGAGTCTTTTCCAATGAATTAACACTTAGCATGACGTGGCCAAAGTATTGGAGTTTCAGCTTTAGCATCAGTCCTTCCAATGAACACCCAGGACTGATCTCTTTTAGAATGGCCTGGTTGGATCTCACTGCAGTCCAAGGGACTCTTAAGAGTCATCTCCAACACCACAGTTCAAAAGCATCAATTCTTTGGCACTCAGCTTTCTTCACAGTCCAACTCTCACATACATACATGACCACTGGAAAAACTATAGCCTTGACTAGACAGACCTTTGTTGGCAAAGTAATGTCTCTGCTTCTGAATATACTACCTAGGTTGGTCATAACTTTCCTTCCAAGGAGTAAGCGTCTTTTAATTTCATGGCTGCAATCACTACCTGCAGTGATTTTGGAGGCCAAAAAAATAAAGTCTGACACTGTTTACACTGTTTTCCATCTATTTCCCATGAAGTGATGAGACCAGATACCATGACCTTAGTTGTCTGAATGTTGAGCTTTAAGCCAACTTTTTCACTCTCCTCTTTCACTTTCATCAACAAGCTTTTTACCTCCTCTTCACTTTCTGCCATAAGGGTGGTGTCATCTGCATATCTCAGGTTATTGATATTTCTCCCGGCAATCTTGATTCCAGCTTGTGCTTCTTACAGCCTAGCATTTCTCATGATGTATTCTGCACATAAGTTAAATAAGCAGGGTGACAATATACAACCTTGACGTACTCCTTTTCCTATTTGGAACCAGTCTGTTGTTCCATGTCCAGTTCTAACTGTCGCTTCCTCTCCTGCATATAGGTTTCTCAAGAGGCAGGTCAGGTGGTCTAGTATTCCCATCTCTTTCAGAATATTCCACAGTTTATTGTGATCCACACAGTCAAAGACTTTGACATGGTCCATAAAACAGAAATAGATGTTTTTCTGGAAATCTTTTGCTTTTTCAATGATCCAGAGAATGTTGGCAGTTTGATCTCTGGTCCTCTGCCTTTGCTAAAACCAGCTTGAACATCTGGAAGTTCACAGTTCACGTATTGCTGAAGCCTGGCTTTGAGAAGTTTGAGCATTACTTTACTAGCACATGAGATGAGTTTAGTTGTGTGGTAGTTTGAGCATTCTTTGACATTGCCTTTCTTTGGACTTGGAATGAAAACTGACCTTTTCCAGTGGTGGCCACTGCAGAGTTTTCCAAATTTGCTTGCATAATGAGTGCAGCACTTTCACAGCATCATCTTTTAGGATTTGAAATGGCTCAACTGGGATTCCATCACCTCCACTAGCTTTGTTTGTACTGATGCTTTCTAAGGCCCACTTGACTTCAAATTCCAGGGTGGTTGGCTCTAGGTGAGTGATCATACCATCGTGATTATCTTGGTTATGAAGATCTTTTTTGTACATTTCTTCTGTGTATTCTTGGCACCTCTGCTTAATATCTTCTGCTTCTCTTAGGTCCATACCATTTCTTTCCTTTATCTAGTTCATCTTTGCATGAAAATTTCCCTTTGTATCTCTAATTTTCTTGAAGAGATTTCTAGTCTTTCCCATTCTGTTGTTTTCCTCTATTTCTTTGCATTGATCGCTAAGGAAGGCTTTCTTATCTCTCCTTGCTATTCTTTGGAATTCTGCATTCAGATGTTTATATCTTTCTTTTTCTCCTTTGCTTTTTTCTTCCCTTCTTTTCACAGCTATTTGTAAGGCCTCCTCAGACAACCTTGATCCCTGTCTCCTGTGCAATGTTGCAAACCCCTGTCCATCATTCATCAGGCACTCTGTATATCAGGTCTGGTCTCTTAAATCTATTTATCACGTCCACTGTATAATCATAAGGAATTTGATTTAGGTCATACCTGAATGGTCTAGTGGTTTTCCCCACTTTCTTCAATTTAAGTCTGAATTTGGTAATAAGGAGTTCATGATCTGAGCCACAGTCAGCTCCCAGTCTTGTTTGTGCTGATTGTATAGAGCTTCTTCATCTTTGGCTGCAAAGAATATAATCAATCTGATTTCACTGTTGACCATCTGATGAGGTCCATGTGTAGAGTCTTCTCTTGTGTTTTTGGAAGAGGGTGTTTGCTATGGCCAGTGTGTTCTCTTGGCAAAGCTCTACTAGCATTTCCCCTGCTTCATTCCATATTCCAAGGCCAAATTTTCCTGTTACTCCAGGTGATTCTTGACTTCCTACTTTTGCATTCCAGTCCCCTATAATGAAAAGGACATCTTTTTGGGGTGTTGGTTCTAAAAGGTCTTGTAGGTCTTCAAAGAACTGTTCAACTTCAGCTTCTTCAGCATTACTGGTTGGGGCATAGGCTTGGATTACCATGATATTGAATGGTTTGCCTTGGAAACGAACAGAGATCATTCTGTCATTTTTGAGATTGCATTCAAATACTGCATTTCAGACTCTTTTGTTGACCATAATGGCTACTCCATTTCTCCTAAGGGATTCCTGCCCACAGTAGTAGATATAATGGTTATCTGAGTTAAATTAAACCATTCCAGTCCATTTTAGTTCGTTGATTCCTAGAATGTCAATATTCACTCTTTCCATCTCCTGTTTGACCACTTCCAATTTCCCTTGATTCATGGACCTGACATTCCAGGTTCCTATGCAATATTCCTCTTTACAGCATTGGACCTTGCTTCTATCTCCAGTCACATCCACAACTGGGCATTGCTTTTGCTTGGCTCCATCCCTTCATACTTTCTGTAGTTATTTCTCCACTCATCTCCAGTAGCATATTGGACACTTACTGACCTGGGGAGTTCTTTTTTCAGTATCCTATCATTTTGCCTTTTCATACTGTTCATGGGGTTCTCAAGGCAAGAATATTGAAGTGCTTTGCCATTCCCTTCTCCAGTGGGCCACATTCTATCAGACCTGTCCACCATGACCCATCCATCTTGGTGGCCCCATATAGCATGGCTTAGTTTCATTGTGTTAGACAAGGCTTTGGTCTGTGTGATCAGATTGACTAGTTTTCTGTTATTATGGTTTCAGTGTGTCTGCCCTCTGATGCCCTCTCGCAACACCTACCATCTTACTTGGGTTTCTCTTACCTTGGAAGTGGGGTATCTCCTCATGGCCGCCCCTCCTGACCTTGAACATGAAGTAGCTCCTCTCGGTCCTCCTGTGCCCACACAGTCACCCTTTTTGGATGTGGGGTATCTCCTCTCAGCCATTGCCCATGACCTCAGGCATGGGGTAGCTCCTCTAGGCCGCCACCCCTGACCTCGGATGTGGGGTAGCTTCTCTCAGCTGCATGTAACTTTCATGCTATGTATGATTAAAATTCTACCTTAAGTTTATCACTGGTATGTAGAGGTGCAATTGATTTGTAGTTATTGATTATGTATCTGCTAATGCATGAGACGTAGGAGATGTGGGTTCAATCCCTGGGTCAGGAAGTTCCTCTGGTGGAAGCATGGCAAACTATTCTATTATTCTTGACTGGAGAATCCCATGGACAGAGGAACCCAAGAGTACATAGGGTTGCACAGAGTGAGACACCACTGAAGTGGTTCAGCATGCATGCATTCAACAATATAGCTAAATTCACTTTTTTATACAACTTAAGTTTCTTTCTTTCTAATTCAATCTATTTCTGACAATAAATATGAGTGTTCTGGATCAGAAACATGCCATTTTCTACTTACAGCATATTTTATTGTCAATTGTTCATGCCCATTTTCCCTCAAATGTTGACCTGGTGTGAATCAGTCCAGCTGTGCATGTTCAGGTTCAGTATGCTAAAAGGTGATGCTGTGAAAGGGCTGCACTCAATATGGCAGCAAATCTGGAAAACTCAGCAGTGGCCATAAGAGTGGAAAAGGTGAGTTTCCATTCCAATCACCAAGAAAGACAATGCCAAAGAATGTTCACACTACTGCACAATTGCACTCATCTCACACACTAGCAAAGAGTAATGCTCATAATTCTCCAAGACAGGCTTCAACAGTATGTGAACCATGAACTTCCAGATGTTCAAGTTGGATTTAGAAGAGGCAGGGAACCAGAGATCAAATTACCAACATCCACTGGATCATTGAAAAGCAAGAGAGTTCCAGAAAAACATATACTTTTGCTTTACTGACTTCACCAAAGCCTTTAACTGTGTGGCTCACAACAAACTGTTGAAAATTCTTCAGGAGATGGGACTATCAGACCACCTGACCTGCCTCCTGAGAAATCTGAATGCAGGTCAAGAAACAACAGTTAAAACTCGACATGGAACAACAGACTGTCTCCAAATTGGGAAAAGAGTTAGTCAAGGCTGTATATTGTCACCCTGCTTATTTAACTTATATGCAGAGTACATCTTGTGAAATTCCTGGCTGGATGAAACACAAGCTGGAATCAAGATTGCTGGGAGAAATATCAATAACCTCAGATACACAGATGGCACCACCGTTATGATAGAAGCAAAGAAGAACTAAAGAGCCTCTTTATGAAAGTGAAAGAGGAGTGTGGAAATTGGCTTAAAACCTGAACATTCAGAAATCTATGATCGTGGCATCTGGTCCTATTATTTAATGGCAAATAGATGGGGAAACAATGGAAACAGTGACAGACTTTATTTTAGGGACTCCAAAATTATTGCAGGTGGTGATTGCAGCCATGAGATTAAAACATGCTTGCTCCTTGGAAGAAAAGTTATGAACAACCTAGACAGAATATTCAAAAGCAGAGACATTACTTTGCCAATAAAGGTCCATCTAGTCAAAGCTATGGTTTTTCCAGTAGTCATGTATGGATGTGAGATTTGGACTATATCTCAGAAAGCTGAGAGCCAAAGAATTTATGCTTTTGAATTGTGGTGTTGGAGAAGACTCTTGAGAGTCCCTTGGACTGCAAAGAGATCCAACCAGTCAATCCTAAAGGAATTCAGTCCTGAATAATCATTGGAAGGATTGTTGCTGAAGCTGAAACTCCAATATTTCAGCCACATGATGCGAAGAACCAACTCATTTGAAAAGACCGTGATGCTAGCAAAGATTGAAAGTGGGAGGAGAACAAGACTATAGAGAATGAGATGATTTGATGGCATCACCAACACGATGGACATGAGTTTGAGTAGGCTCCTGCAGTTGGTCATGGACTGGGAAGCCTGGCATGCTGCAGTCCATGTGGTCACAAAGAATCGGACACAATTGAGTGACTGAAGTGAATGTTGTATGGGAGAGGAAACTCAGTAGTATGAAAGCTGAAGCTCATAATTCTGAATATATGACAGCTTGTACAGCTACACCTTCTCCCCTCGAGAGAAAGGGAGATAGAGGGAGAGGCCGAGAAAGAGTGAGCTTGCAAGGGATCATGGTCACTCATCTTTCGAAGATCTACAGAGTCTCTCTAGGAATAGGAAAGAAAACACACACACACACACACACACACACACACACACACACAAGCTTTAATCAATCACCCTTTGAAATGTAAATAAATGGCTCCAGGAGAGATTAACCTGCAAATTTTTCTGACTTTATTCACTGTCTCTATTCCCCAAGGTTTATTTTCCCATTCAAGTATCCTTTAAGCCATGTAGTCAGTAATTTTGCTCTGAAAGTTCTGCCCATGAGAAGACTTGGAAGAATTCACATTGAACCTCAAGAGGTATAGTTATAGATTTGCTTTTAGATTTTCTTTTTACACAGAGTTTTACTTCTTCTATCCCAATCCAACATTTTGAAAGGATTTTCTTCCCTTATTGCACTGCCTTAGACTTCCAGTAATACTTAATAGAAGGAGCATAATTTTCTCATTTATCATCTGAGAAAAGGGTTTAATATTTCACCATATAGTATGATGTTTGCTGTAAGACTTTTAGAGCTATTTTTCATATGTTTTCGTGAGGTACTTTTTATTTCTCATTTGTTAAGGATTTATATATCACAAATGAGAGGTGTGTGTGTGCTAAGTCTCTTTAGTCATGTCTGATGTTTGCAAACTTATGGACTGTAGATTGCCAGGTTCTTCTGTTCATGAGATTCTCCAGGCAAGGATACTGGAGTGAGTTGCCATGCCATGATTCGGGGGATCCTCCAGACCCCTGGACTGAACCCGCATCTCCTATGGTTCCTGCATGATAGGGAGATTCTATATAGCTGAGCCACCAAAGAAGGCCCAAATGAGTGGTAAATTTTGTTAAATTAAGTATCTTTTTGGACTTCCTTGGTGTTCCAGTGATAAAGAATCCAGATGCCAATGCACAGGACACAAGTTTGATCCCTGGTCCAGAAAGATTCAACATGCCATGGGGCAACTAAGGCTATGCACTCTAATTTCTGAGCCCATGTTATAGAGCCTGTGCTCTGCAAAAGAACCAATGCAATGAGAAGCCTATGCACCACAACTAGAGAGTAGACCTTGCTTGCCACAATTAGAGAAAAACCAAAGTGCAGCAGTGAAGACCCAGCACAGCCAAAGTAAATAAAGAAATATAATGAATAAATTTTTAAAAAATCAAATATTTTTGTCTTCATCTTTAAATTCATATTGTTTCCAAATTGATTTGAGAATATATTAATTCATATTGTCTGTTAATATTTGAATGTTAACTACACTTGAATTTCTACAATAAACCCCCCTTGGTCAACATTATTTTATATATTGCCAGATTTAATGAGTTTATATTTTGTTTAGGATATTTATATGCAATCAATTAGAAACTCTAATTTTCTTTTCTTGTGACAGTTTTGTGTTTATTATTATTATTATTCAAGGCTGTGATGGACTCTGAAGAGCATCTGTTAAATGTTTCTTCTGTTAATAGTTTCTGGATGAGTTTGTGTAAGATTGATGCTATTCTCCACTGGAGAAGAGAATGGCAAACCACCTCAGTATTCTTGCCTTGAGAACTCCATGAACAGTAGGAAATGCCTAAAAGATATGATACTGAAAGATGAACTCCCAAAATCTGTAGGTGTCCAATATGCTACTGAAAACAGTGGAAAAATTAGCTCCAGAAATAATGAAGAGACAGAGCCAAAGCAAAAATAATGGTGATGGAAGTGAAGTTTGATGCTGTAAAGAACAATATTGCATAGTGACATGGAATGTTAGGTCCATGAATCAAGATAAATTGGGAGTGGTAATACAGGAGATGAAAAGAGTAAACATGGACATTTTAGGAATCAGTGAACTCTAATGGACCAGAATGTGTGAATTTAATTCAGATGTTTGAGAACTTCAGATGTTCAAGCTGGATTTAGAAAAGGCAGAAGAACCAAAGACCAAATTGTCAAAATCCATTGGATCATAGAAAAAGCAAGAGAAGTCCAGAAAAACATTTTATTCTGCTTCACTGACTATGCAAAACCTAAAACCTTTGACTGGCTGTGGATCACAACAAAGTGTGGAGAATTCTTCAAGAGATGGGAATACCAAACCATCTGACCTACTTCCTGAGAAATCTGTATACAAGTCAAGAAGCAACAGTTTAAACCAGACATAGAGCAATGGATTAGTTCCAAATTGGGAAAGGAGTACAACAAGGCTGTATATTATCATCCTGCTTATTTACATTATATGAAGAGTACACCCTGCGAAATGCCAGACTGGATGAAACACAAGCTGGAATCAAGACTGCCAGGAGAAATATCAGTAACTTCAGATATGCAGATGATACCACCCTTATGGCAGAAAATGAAGAGGAACTGAAGAGTTTCTTGAAGGTAGTGAGAGAGGAGAGTGAAAAGTCCAGCTTAAAACTCAACATTCAAAAAGTGAATAACATGGCATCCAGTCCCATCAATCCATGGCAGACAGGTGGGGAAACAGTAACTGACTTTATATTTTTGGGCTCCAAAATCACTTGAGATGGGTGACTGCAGCCATAAAATTAAAAGATGCTTGCTCCTTGGAAGAAAAAAACTATGACCAACCTAGATAGCATATTAACAACCAGAGACATTATTGACAAAAATCCATCTAGTCAAAGCTATTGCTTTTCCAGTAGTCATGTATGGATGTGAGAGTTGGACTATAAAGAAAGCTGAGCACCAAAGAACTGATGCTTTTGAACTGAGAGTCCTTTGGACTGAAAAGAGGTGAAACCAGTGAATCGTAAAGGAAATCAGTCCTGAATATTCATTGGAAGGACTGATGCTGAAGCTGGAGCTCCAATACTTTGGCTACCTGATGTGAAGAACTGACTCCTTAGAAAAGACCCTGATGCTGGGAAAGATTGAAGGCAGGAGGAGAAAGGGACGACAGCAGATGAGATGGTTGGATGGCATCACCGACTCAATGCACATGAGTTTGAACAAACTTTTGGGAGTTGTTGATCAATAGGGAAGCCTGGCATGCTGCAGCTTATAGAGTCACAAAGATTCAGAGACAACTGAGCAACTAAAGTGAGCTGAANAGGGACGACAGCAGATGAGATGGTTGGATGGCATCACCGACTCAATGCACATGAGTTTGAACAAACTTTTGGGAGTTGTTGATCAATAGGGAAGCCTGGCATGCTGCAGCTTATAGAGTCACAAAGATTCAGAGACAACTGAGCAACTAAAGTGAGCTGAACTGATGCTATTCTTCCATAGATATTCAGAAGAAATTACTAGTGAAGCTATGAAGATCTAGGTAGTTTCTGCTGCTACTTTGATTTTGTTTATTTGAGTTTAAGGCTATCCTTTTTTTCAGGATATCTTTGAGATACAAATTAGTTCATTATATTTCAGTGTTTTTTTTTTTTTTTTTTACCCATAATACTTAAGGCTATGCATTTCCTTGATGTTTATATTTGTCCAAGTTTTGATACTAATTGTCAGTGAATACCAATAACATTTTGATAGTTGCTGATACAAAAAAATGAAAAAGAATTGAAAATCAAGAAAAAAAAAATTAGAAAAGTATCACTATTTGAAAGTGATATCAAAGTAGTCATTTATGAAAAATGCCTAAGCACCTTTTACCATAATACTTATTATTTAACGGGTTTTATATTACCACTGAGGCTTCCCAGTGACACTAGTGGTAAAGAACCTGCTTGCCAATGCAAGAACTGTAACAAGTGTGGGTTCAATCCTTGGGTCAGGAAGATCCCCTGGAGGAGATCATGACAACTCACTCCAGTATTCTTGCCTGGAGAATCCCATGGACAGGGGAGACTAGACAGTTACAGTCCATAGTGTTGCAAAGAGTCCAACAAAATTGAAGCATCTTAGCATAGCACAGATGGCACCCCCACTCCAGTACTCTTGCCTGGAAAATCCCATGAACGGAGGAGCCTGGTAGACTGCAGTCCATGGAGTCGCTAAGAGTCGGACACGACTGAGCGACTTCGCTTTCACTTTCATGCATTGGAGAAGGAAATGGCAACCCACTCCAGTACTCTTGCCTGGAAAATCCAATAGATGGAGGAGCCTGGTGGGCTGCCGTCTATGGGATCGCACAGAGTCGGACACGACTGAAGCGACTTAGCAGCAGCAGCAGCAGCAGCATAGCACAGAATAGCGTATTATCATTATTAGAATGTAAGTTATGTGCTCATTTGTTGCTTTTCACAAATTTGTACTTTCATTCATGATTTTAAACATTATTATTATGATTATGATTTCTATAATAAGGTAGTTCAATATAAGCTTTTATTCTCTTGCAATTTCAAAATACTTTTAAAAAATAACAATCAACACAGTTTTTAACCTAAACAAAAGAAACATGAACATTAAAATTTGATGTTCTTCAGTTCAGTTCAGTTCAGTCGCTCAGTCGTGTCTGACTCTTTGAGACCCCATGAATCGCAGCACGCCAGGCCTTCCTGTCCATCACCAAATCCCAGAGTTCACTCAGATTCACGTCCATCAAGTCCGTAATGCCATCCAGCCATCTCATCCTCTGTCGTCCCCTTCTCCTCCTGCCCCCAATCCCTCCCAGCATCAAAGTCTTTTCCAGTGAGTCAGCTCTTCACAAGAGGTGGCCAAAGTATTGGAGTTTCAGCTTTAGCATCATTCCTTCCAAAGAAATACCAGGGCTGATCTCCTTCAGAATGGATTGCTTGGATCTCCTTGCAGTCCAAGGGACTCTCAAGAGTCTTCTCCAATACCACAGTTCAGAAGCATCCATTCTTTGGCTCTCAGCCTTCTTCACAGTCCAACTGTCACATCCATACGTGACTACTGGAAAAAGCATAGTCTTGACTAGATGGACCTTAGTCAGCAAAGTAATGTCTCTGCTTTTGATATGCTATCTAGGTTGGTCATAACTTCTCTTCCAAGGAGCTTAACCCAGTTTAAAAAAAGTTTCAAGAGACTAACGGCCTCATTTGTAGAGTTTCTATTGGGAATGTAGAAGAGTACAAATCTCTGAAACTCATTATTACTGAGGCATTCATTTTATTGCAAATTAATTATATCTTAATGTTTTAAAGTACTATTCAATTCACAAAAAATGGTTTTACCTGTATTTCTGGATTTTACTTAAGCTGCACAACAATACTCAGTTTGGAAAGGCTAGTTGGAAGAAGCTGGTGATTTCAGTATTAAAGTTCCTCACCTAAAAAGTGCTAGGGTTAGAATGTGATGAATATATCTGAAGTAAATGCATGTTCCAGTTTGCTGTTCCTGCTGACTGCTGAATTGATATTCTGTTGACTAATATTCAAGTTTATGTTCATTCACATCATGAATATTTATTAAATGCTGATTATGTGCATAAACAAAGTTTTAATATTAGTTACTGATCATTATTTATAACTTCATGAATGTGTATATGCATTTTAAGAGCTGGTGGTTACTTCCACTTTACTTATTTTCATCATTTGGTTACATTTTCACATGTTAGTTTTGACTCAAACTCATGTTGCTAATCCATGTTCACTATAATATGATTAATAAATTACTCATGCAATTTCTTCTTTGGTAGGATAGGAAATATAAATGTTATTCTTGTCTTAAAAATGAGATGCTTATACATTTCCTTTTGGTTTGTATCTGGGTTTTTTAGTGGGCCTGGAATAAGAAGAATAAATTATCTGATTTTACTTCACTTCCTTCCTTTGGAATGATTTGGGGTAATTTTTTGCTTGGGAAATAAGGATCACATAGCAGCAAGATTAGAGGCCAAAGAAAGGGAAAGAAGAGAACCATTCTTTTTGGTACTGTCCTGGTCATTGAATTAAACTCAAATGATTAAAAAAAAAAAATGCTAACTTTAAGCTCCACACATTATTCAAATTATTTTACTAAGGGTAGAAAGGAAAGTTGATGAAGCCAAACTGAGTAACAAAACAGGTTCATTTTCCTTAAATACAATTCTAATATTAAGCAGTTAGGAAATTAGGATTTGTAACAAGCTAAAATCTAGACTGATGCTTTCCAACCTGGCTCCACATTAAAATCAATGATCAGTTCAGTTCAGTCACTCAGTAGTGTTTGACTCCTTGCAACCCCATGGATTGCAGCAAACCAGGCCTCCCTGTCCATCGCCAACTCCTGGAGTTTACTCAGATACCTGTCCATTGAGTCAGTGATGACATCCAACCATCTCATCCTCTGTTGTCCCCTTCTCCTTCTGCCTTCAATCTTTCCCAGCATCAGGGTCTTTTCCAATGTGTCAGTTCTTTGCATTAGGTGGCCAGAATACTGGAGTTTTAGCTTCAGTATCAGTCCTTCCAATGAATATTCTGCACTGATTTCCTTTAGGATGGACTGTTCTTCAACACCACAGTTCAAAAGCATCAGTTATTTGGCATTCAGCTTTCTTTATAGTCCAACTCTCACAACCATACAAGACTACTGGAAAAACCATAGCTTTGACTAGATGGATCTTTCTTGGCAAAGTAATGCCGCTGCTTTTTAATATGCTGTATAGGTTGATCATAATTTTTCTTCCAAGGATAAAGTGTTTTTTAATTTCATGGCTACAGTCACCATCTTCAGTGATTTTGGAGCACCCCAAAATAAAGCCTTTCACTGTTTCCATTTTTTCCCCATCTATTTGCCATGAAGTGATAGGATCAGATGCCATGATCTTAGTTTTCTGAATATTGAGTTTTAAGCCAACTTTTTCATACTCCTCTTTTCACTTTCAACGAGAGGCTTTTTAGTTCTTCTTCCCTTTCTGCCATAAGGGTGGTGTCATCTGCGTATCTGAGCTTATTGATATTTCTCCCAGCAATCTTGAGTCCAGCTTGTGCTTCATCCAGGTCAGCATTTCTCATGGTGTTCTCTGCATATAAGTTAAATAAGCAGGGTGACAATATATAGTCTTGACTTACTCCTTTTCCTATTTGGAACCAGTCTGTTGTTCCATGTCCAGTCTAACTTTTGCTTCCTGACCTCATACAGGTTTCTCAAAAGGCAGGTCTGGTGGTCTGGTATTCCCATCTCTTTCACAATTTTCCAGAGTTTGTTGTGGTCCACATATTCAAAGGCTTTGGCATAGTTAATAAAGCAGAAATAGATGTTTTTCTGGAACTCTCTTGCTTTTTTTGATAATCCAATGGATGTTTTCAGTTTGATCTCTAGTTCCTCTACCTTTTCTAAATCCAGCTTGAACATCTGGAAGTACCTGGTTCATGTGCTGTTGAAGCCTGGCTTGGAGTATTTTGAGCACGACTTTATGGGCGTGTGAGATGAGTGCAATTGTGCAGTAGTTTGAGCATTCTTTGGCATTGCCTTTCTTTGGGATTGGAATGAAAGTTCACCTTTTCCAGTCCTGTGGCCACTGTTGAGTTTTCCAAATTTGCTGGCATATTGAGTGCAGCACTTTAACATCATTATCTTTTAGGATTTGAAATAGCGCAACTGGAATTCCATCACTTCCACCTGCTTTGTTCATAGTGATGCTTCCTCAGGCCCACTTGTAGTGGTGCTTTCTTAAGGCCCAAATCGTTGATAGTATGTTTTAAAAATATTCATTACCAATTCCTAAGTTCCCCCACATACCAACTTAAATCAGTTCTGTGAGGGCAGGGCCCAAGCAATTACGGTTTTTAGATGTTTCCCAAATGATAGAAATCACTGCTGCTGCTGCTGCTCCTAAGTCGCTTCAGTCGTGTCCGACTCTGTGCGACCCCATAGACAGGAGCCCAACAGGCTCCCCTGTCCCTGGGATTCTCCAGGCAAGAACACTGGAGTGGGTTGCCATTTCCTTCTCCATTGTGTGAAAGCGAAAAGTGAAAGTGAAGTCGCTCAGTCGCATCCAACTTCTAGCGACCCCATGGACTGCAGCCTACCAGGCTCCTCCATCCATGGGATTTTCTAGGCAAGAGTACTGGAGTGGCTTGCTATTGCCTTCTCCGATAGAAATCACTATCCTACTCAATATGTAAAAAACACAGGGACCTCAAATCAGGTGCTCTGTGACAATCTATAGGGGTGGGAGAGCGTGGGAGGTGGAAGGGAGGTTCAGGAGGGAGAGGACATATGTATACCTATGGCTGATTCATGTTGATGTATGACAGAGACCAACACAATATTGTAAAACAATTATCCTTTAGTTAAAAATAAATGAACTTTTTAAAAAAGTTGAGCACTCTCCCACCCAACAAAAATAAAATCGAACAGTCTTGTGCACATGGCAACTCTAATACTAGCAGAAACAATGAAAATGAATAGACTGTTGGTTGAAGGCAGGGCATTGTGTGCGTGTGTGTGTGTGTGTGTGCATATATAATATGATTATAGAACAATTCTGTACAATTACAGATAAGCATTTATGGCCTTTCAAGACCANTGGCAACTCTAATACTAGCAGAAACAATGAAAATGAATAGACTGTTGGTTGAAGGCAGGGCATTGTGTGCGTGTGTGTGTGTGTGTGTGCATATATAATATGATTATAGAACAATTCTGTACAATTACAGATAAGCATTTATGGCCTTTCAAGACCAAAGCACATTGGTAGCTTAAAGAGGTTTTGTGCTGTTGTAACACAAGTGTCAGGGTACTTCTCATATTTATTAGAAAAGTAAGCAAAACAATGAAGCCATTTCTATGTATTTTAAAAAATTCAGTTTCTGTGAATTTTGCTTGGATGATTTTTAAAAGTAAAGAAAGATGCTTTTCACTTGGAAAGAGGCTCATTTATTCTATTTAGCTAAATGTCAGCTCAAAATACCTAATGGTTTTGAATGGGTCTAAATTGGCTTTTGAATTAAATATATGCATGAAGCAGTTTTTCTAATACAGAAAATCTAAAGAGAATTTTCTTCTATTCATCAAATGCTGTGCTATCTGCTTAACTACTTAAAAGTCAGAATGTGAGAAAAAACAGTTTAGTGACACAAGCTAGCAAGATATTCAGAAATTTACTGTGATATCTGCAACTAAGTATATGAGACTATAGAATTTTCTTCTATAAATGGAAAACATAAAGAGTAATCAAGTTTTTTTGTTGTTCCTATGATCTATAATTTAAAACAGCATGGGCTTTTTTGCTAGAACTTCTTAATCTAAAGCTATCTAAAAGAATGAAACAAAGGTCTTTGCTAACCAACTGATGTTGTGACTTTGCCCCAGCAGTCTTTGAGAGATTTTGTAAAGAACTACAGATTTTTTGATTAGCAGCATGATTTTCTAAACATTCATCATTTCCCATTTAGACTCTGGAAAATATTGTTTCAATGTATTTGGGAAACAGACAATTTTAGGTGATTAGATAACTTAAAATCTAAAATAGAAAAATGTATTACCATTTGCAGTCCTTAAAAATATTTAGTAACAACATAAAAGCATATTTGTAAAACACAGCTATAAAACTGTCATCATGCTCATTTATATCCTGATGTACTATTAAAAAAAAGTTCATTTCACCATTAATATTTCTATCAAAAGTATTTCTCTGAAATTCTTTCTGAAAGTTCAGATTCATTGAACTATGAAACTGAAGAATAAATTTGAATGATGTTTAATTCATGAGTTCACTTGTTTTACATGTATTACTGCCTTTAATTTTAATTTTGTTAAAATGTATTTTTATATTTTTCCAGTATATTTTAAAAGATTAAATGCAGAAATAGCACATAAAGCTAAAAGTTTTTAAAGATTTTTGAAATCAATTTTCACATGTGTCATAATAAATTAAATCAGGACCACCTGCACCCTTATGAAAGTGAAAGAGAAGTCCTCAATCATGTCTGACTCTTTGCAACCCCATGGACTGTAGCCTACCAGGCTCCTCTGCCCATGGGATTTTCCAGGAAAGAGTACTGGAATGAGTTGCCACTTCCTTCTTCAGGGGCTCTTCCTGACCCAGGGATTAAACCCGAGTCTCCTTCATTGCAGACAGACTTTTTACCATATGAACCACCAGAAAATCCCATGGATGGAGGAAGCTGGTCAGCTACAGTCCGTGGCGTCACAAAGAGTCGAACACGACTGAGGGACTTCACTTTCTTTCCTTTCTGTGTGCTGGCCATGCTGACAGGAGCAAATGTGTGGTGATATTTCATTGTCAGGTGAAAATAATCATCTAGTGGGAAATTCCACTATTCACGTCACCGATATGTATTGGTACCAAGTGTGAGACTTTTTATACAACCAAACACAATGAAAAAGACTCTATAGCACAAAAGGGGGAACATCAGATGTTTCAGTGTTACGTTCATGGCAGAATTTTTTTAAAATCTCCATTTCCTAAATCCCAACCTTAGTGCCTCTGCCCTATCCAGGCAATACTCAGGATGTCCTAAAATGTAACCAAGGTAAAGGTCAATAAGAATAAAACAAAGTGTCTATTCTTAGATTTTCAATTTCAGCAGAGATTTTCAGAGTTGAGACTTCCCATATGGCAGAGTGAAGATCTCAGCAAAACTTTTCCCCCAAAATTAACTATAAATTTAGACAAAATTGTCAATAAGAACAATTTCAGGGCTCTGAAATTAATGGAAAGCTTACAATGGTTGAGGCATGTTATTCTGAAAAATCTACTAAACGTTTGATCAGTGGGTGCTCACAGCATTCTTGGCTAAATATCTTCCCACAGTTTGGTGAGAGAAGCTAGAAAAACCAGCCACTTTGCTGATGGATGGAGTTTACTTGACTTAGATTGAAGAAGAATAGCCACCAAGATTTCAGTACCTAACGAACAGGAATGACAAGTGACTCAGCTAGCTTTAGGCTGTAATCCTGATACAAATATTTAAAAGTGAGATCTTGAAAGTGAGAAATCCACTGAAGGAAGTGAGGCGGTCTCCACACCTTCCTGGCTTTCTGTGAACCCTAAAAATGTGTGCAGAGGAGATGTGAGTCATGCAGAAAACCAAATCTGGGAAAAACTTGAAAACTGTCTGAACCTTGAATCTACACCCCAATCCACACACAGATCTGTTGGAGTGATGGAAATATTCTAATTTTTTATTGTGGTTTTCATTGTACTAATCTAAGTATTTACTAAAAGTCATAGAATTGCATGCTTACAATGGGTGAATATGATGGCATGTAAATATTTCTTTAATAAAAGCTATAAAATTTGGTGTGATAAAGAGAATGGGAAAATAAAATATATCTAAAGGTTTTTTTTGTCCCTTTAATAAAGCAAACAGGCAAATTCCTTGTTTTACTGGAAATTGAGCTGGAAACACAGACACAAAAATGAATATGGCATACCAATTGGAAAAGATCCCTGTAGCAGATTTTGAAACTTCTCACAAACTCCAAAACTATATGGACTGCACAAGTGCTTTCCAAAAGTCATGGNTTTTGTCCCTTTAATAAAGCAAACAGGCAAATTCCTTGTTTTACTGGAAATTGAGCTGGAAACACAGACACAAAAATGAATATGGCATACCAATTGGAAAAGATCCCTGTAGCAGATTTTGAAACTTCTCACAAACTCCAAAACTATATGGACTGCACAAGTGCTTTCCAAAAGTCATGGGTGGGTAGATGCCATAAAACCAACAGAAATGAGTTATAATTGCACATACCATCAAACATAAATAAGGGGATTATACCAAGCATGAATGGTGGATTATAATGTACTCTGTGTCATTCCCCAACACCTTGACCACATGTAATCCTCCCCAGAATTTAATAGAACTATAATCTAGGGAAAACAAGTTAACTAGTCAACATATATCCAAATTGAATAATATTAATTTCCAACAATCATTGGAAAAGAACTTAGGTGAAAAAGAAGTCCAGAAATATGAAAATAGAAAATTTATATATCTTGTAGACATTACTTTTAGGCCAAAGATTTATACTCTCTCTATATTAAAATGTACACAGGACAATGTTCAAGGAAACAAATAAGTACAGAAAGACTGTTCAGTGAATTAAAAATAGTTTTATGACTCTTCATCACCTATTAAATAAAAAAAAATGACTAAGCATTATCATCAGGAAATACATCTGAAAATTTTTATTTTCACATTAATGTGTTTTGTCAAGTATATAACAGTGAAATTTTTGTTGTTGTTGTTGTCATTTGCTATTGTTGTCTTTTCTTTTTTTTT
>SJYT01003132.1:864206-919730 GCA_006410635.1 Cephalophus harveyi
TTTTTTTTTTAACATATTCTTTCACCTTTTCCCTGTACAGGTACTGGATTTTAGGAATCCATAAAACAGAAATAGCTGTTCTCTCTTTTAAATTCAATATTCTTGTGGAATTTTGGAAATTTGAAAATAAGCCTTTCAGGATTCTATTTCATGTCTCACATCTTATTCATGTCTAATATCCATCACCTATAATCAGGCCTAACATAAAATACATGTGTAGGGGAGTAAAACTTGCCACCCCAAGACATGTCTAATTTAGGCTGATTATTTTTTAAGAAACAAAAGCTCAGGAAGTTTTTCTTTTTCCTTCCCCTTAACTGTCTAAAAGAATTTAGATAAAGGGCCTATTCATGGAACAGAGCTAACACCAGAGATATCTATAAAGAACATGGGCTTCCCTGATGGCTCAGCAGTAAAGAATCTGCCTGCCAATGTAGGAGATGCAGGAGACGTGCATTTGATCCCTGAGTTGGGAAGATCTCCTGGGGGAAGAAATGGTAACCCACTTCAGTATTCTTGCCTTGGAGAATATTATGGACAGAGGAGCCCGGGAAGCTACAGGGCATGAGGTCACAAAGAGTCAGACATGACTAAACAAGAGATCTCAACTAAACAAGAGATCAGAGTCTGTTACATTGTCTCTGCGTGGCCCAGCAAGCATTTGTTTACCAAACATTTGCTTTTCTGGGGTTTCCCAGGAGATGCTAGCACTAAAGAACCTTCCTGCTAATGCGAGTAAGAGCCACTGGTTCAATTCCAGGGTCAGGAATATCACCTAGAGGAGGGAATGGTGACCCAATATAGTATTCTTCCTTGAAAAACCCCATGAACAGAGGAACCTGGCAGGCTACAGTCCACACAGTCACACAGAATCAGACATGACTGAAATAACTTAGCATGCATTGCATTTCTACTTCTTTATGAATTACGTTTTTCACCTTTGAAGTCTCAGCCGCTACCTCCGACATTCTTTTTTGTCTTTAGCTGAAGATGGTATTTAAGGTGAGGGTTTTGGCCATTTTTTAATTTACTCCATTTTCCTAGGTCTCTTCCATGTAATCGTGTAATTAAACATTTGATTTATGTTAATTTAGTTTGTGACCAGCCAGAACTTAAGAGGGTAGAAGAAAAATTCTTCCTCTCTAGCAAATGCAACCTTAGCATTTATTAATAACAGCTACAATTGTGTCTATTACAACTTTATGTTAGTCACTAAGTCATGCCTGACTCTTCCATCCCATGCCTACCAGGCTCCACTGTCCATGGAATTCTCCAGGCAAGAATACTGAAGTGGATAGCCATTCCATTCTCCAGAGGATCTTCCTGACTCAGGGATCAAACTCAGGACTTCTATATTAAAAGCAGATTCTTCACTGTTTGAGCCACCAGGGAAGCCCATAATAAATGTAACCAAATGAACACTGCCATAGACAAAACTGAAAGCCAAAGAATTTTACTGAAATGGAATATACTGCTGAGTATATGAGGGCATCTCAAATGGTATGAGGATACATAGAGTGAAACTAAGCAGGACCCTGTGGGATTTCTGGGTATGAAAGCCTTTCTGTTCCCCATTTCTCATTTGTGGGGATTAGACTTCAGCCTCCATGACCTTCCCTGAGTTTCAAAGATAGATAGGAACAGTTGCTAATCAAGGGACAACTGGTCAAGAGACCACCTGAGACAAGATTAAAGGAGTGTGTCCTTGTAAACACTCCCATCTTTGAACCGTAAAGCACCTCATTAAATCTTCCTGGGTTGGGACACATAGTTTTTTGGGAGCAGGAAGTGCTGTGTCCCTCTTTGCCTGTCAAAGCAATAAAGTTTTTTTTTTCTACCTCATCCAAAACTCTTTCAGAGATTTGAATCTGCACCAGCACACAAAGAAGGAGCTTTCAGTATCAAGTCCACTAATTTAAGAGGCCAATACACTGTATAAATTCAACTGGAAAGAAACATGTGCTCAGAGAAGATAATCGATTTTAGCAATGAAGTATATCACAATTATAGCTTTGTAGCTGGTAGTGCACTTCATTATTTTTCAAATCATCAGCTCAGTAACTTGTTATTTACAGTTTGATTAGATTAACTTCCTTGTAACAAATTAGCAAATGTTTTATTATGTATATATAACATTTTTGATAGATGGTTTTCATTAACTTTGCCCTTGAATCTTTCTACTTGGTTGCTTGATTTACTTTACTCTCTTTTGAAGTTTTTAGTTCCTTCACTTAGTAAAGGACTATCTACGTGGTTTAACAAATATGTTTAATTGTAATTTCCTCTGCCCCAAATTTCAAAAGTGATTATGAAATATAATTGAGTTTAATTAGGAAAAATATTATCTTTTCTTAGCTACAATAATATATATTATTACTGATACTTTTGAAAAAACCATTTACCCACCCCTCTCTTATAGTATAAAATCTGCCTCATATATGACAATTAATTGAGCACCTTATAAGTCTCAGTTTATTTTTTGTTTAATGACATGTTTTTAGGCATAATTATTTTATTCAGTTTCAACTTGGGTTGAGAAATAAGAAAAAAAGAAACATTTATCTCATAGTTTAGCTTTTTGTGAAAAGCAGTATAATGGAATGACTGGGCACAAACTGAAGTTAAACTACAGTTTGAGTCTAGGTAAATCGGTTCTCAACACTATGACATTCAGGAAGTTACCCAACCTTTGTGTGCTTTAGTATTTACTTCCTTAAAATTGATCTAATAATAGAAATTACTTCATATAGTGGTTAAGCTAAAATGGTATATGAAATACCTAGAAGTATCTGACACAGAGAAACTACTGTCAAGTTTCTCCTTACTTCAAATCTAGGTTAATAAAAATATATTTCAAGCTTTCAATGTGAAAAGATTAAAATGATTAAAAATTTTGGAATTTGAAAAAACTTGTTAAAACAAACAAACAAAAAAGTGAACATGAGAAGATTTTCGGTCAGTCAGTTCAGTCAGTCCTGTCTGACTCTTTGTAACACCATGGACTCCAGTGTACCAGGCTTCCCTGTCCATCACCAACTCCTGGAGCTAACTCAAACTCATGTCCATTGAGTTGGTGATGACATCCAACCATCTCATCCTCTATGTTCCCTTCTCTTCCTGCCTTCAATCTTTCCCAGCATCAGGGTCTTTTCCAGTGAGTCAGTTCTTTGCATCAGGTGGCCAAGGTACTGGAGTTTCAGCTTCAGCATCAGTCCTTCCAATGAATATTCTGGACTGGCTTCCTTCAGGATAGACTGGTTGGTTTTCCTTGAAGTCCAAGGGACTCTCAAGAGTCTTCTCCAACACTACAGTTCAAAAGCATCAATTTTCTGGTGGTAAGCTTTCTTTATAGTCCAACTCTCACATCCATACATGACTACTGGAAAAACCAGTTTTGACTAGAAAGACCTTTGTTGGCAAAGTAATGTCTAGGTTTCTCCAATTTGAAGAAGCCCAGAAATGTTAGAAGGAGGAGGCAATGGCATCCCACTCCAGTACTCTTGCTTGGAAAATCCCAAAGATGGAGGAGCCTGGAAGGCTGCAGTCCGTGGGATCGCTGAGGGTCGGACACGACTGAAAGTGAAAGAGAAGTGGCTCAGTCGCGTCCGACTCTTTGCGACCCCAAGGACTGACTGTAGCCTACCAGGCTCCTCCCTCCATGGGATTCTCCAGGAAAGGGTACTGGAGTGGAGTTGGGTTACACCAATCCAGGAATCGAACCCGGGTCTCCCGCATCCCAGGCAGACGCTTTAACCTCTGAGCCACACATGACTGAGTGTCTTCACTTTCACTTTTCACTTTCATGCATTGGAGAAGGAAATGGCAACCCACTCCAGCGTTCTTGCCTGGAGAATCCCAGGGACAGGGGAGCCTGGTGGGCTGCTGTCTATGGGGTCACATAGAGTCGCACACGACTGAAGCAACTTAGCAACAGCAGCAGCAGAAATATTAGAAAACTGAAAAGGAGAAAATTATGTAGGTGATTTCTATTTAAAATAGAGAAAAATAACAAAGATAAAAATAAAATGAGAAAGGAGGACAACACAAAGGATAACCACAAGAAAGAAGCAAATCAAGAGCTGGATTTGAAACTGGAGAAATGTAGAGTCCAAGATAGAACAATAATAGACTGATCAAAGAAGAATAGCCAAGTAGTGAACAGAAGATAAATAATGTAAGAAGATAGGAAGTTTACCCATTTCTATATTCAAATTGCACTTGAAAAGAAAAGAAAAGCAGCCTTATAGTGAGGTTTATTAAAAAATAATAATTGTGAGCATATTTAAGCAAGCTCAAAGATTATTATTAATGAAGGAAAGGAAAAAAGAAAAAAAAAAAAAAAAAAACATTTAGAAGACTCCCAAATGGTGCAGTGGTAAAGAATTCCCCTGCCAATGCAGGTAATGTAAGAGACACAATTGCATCCCTGGGTCAGAAAGATCCTCTGGATAAGGAAATGGCAAACTACTCCAGTATTCTTGCCTGGAAAACTCCATAGACAGAGGAGCCTGACAGATTACAGTCCATGGGGTTGCAAACAGTCAGACATGACTAAGCACACATACACATGGCACACAGACAAGAATTATAGAGGCTCTGCTCAAATGTTAAGCAAAATACATTAAAAAAATAAACATGCAAACAAGAAAGAAAAATGTTTTAAAAAAGGAGTCCATCAGAGACTAGGCTATGAAAGTCACGGAAAATAAAAGCTTTCTATTTGAGTTTTAGAAGATAGTCTCATAAGAATTATTCCCTGTAGTATTTTAAAACATTACAAATCAAGCTTTATTTTTCTTTTACCTTTTTTTACATAACATTTATTTTCCATGGGATGCTTTTTGTAAAAAAGTTACATATAGTGATGAAAAATGTACATTGTTTCATTTTTTCATTTCAAATAGATCAAAAAACCTATTCAGATAAAATAGATAATATGAAAAAATGATAGGCAAGCTAATCAAAATGTTTAGGTGTCTTTTTGCTGATCATCATTTAATTTAAACTTAAAGCTATTTCTGTATGCTTTCTTCAAGATAGTAATAGAAAAAAAAGTCTACTATTTTCTGTGTGTTTATGTATTGATTCATTCAATCATTCATTCATTCATTCATTCATCCATCCATGCATTCATTTCAGAAGTTCATAACCAAACACAGGAAAAGAAGCACAAGATAGAAATGGATACAGCATTTATCCTGAGCTTCTTATGATTCAGACATCTCTCGAGCTACAATTTACCTTTCTCTCACCCTTACAAAAACATTTAGAAATGTATTATCAGAAACAAAACCAACATATTTTAATTTGCTTATGTTAAACTAAACACGCTACGAAGACTATTATGAATAACTTATTTATCTGTTCCAGTTACACTCACTCCTGGAAGATAAGTCTGAGAGTAAAATCACAGTTCCTAACTTTAACTTTTAAGACTGTATAGTCTGACTCCCATTGATTTAGACAATCTTATTTTTCTCTTTGCTCCCCTTGCCTGTTTTCCATTCCTCAAAAAAAGCCAAATCCTTTACACTATTTTTCCCTACATGTAGAATATTTACCCACTTGTCTTCAATGGGTAATTTATTCATTTTCTATAGGACTCCACTCAAACATCGCTTGTGGCTATTTCACTTAAAGTACCTTTTCCTGTATCTTTGTGGACTACATTTTTTTTTAATTTCCTTTTATTGGATGATTTACAGTCTGTAATCATTGTCATTACTTATCTGTTTTGTCTGATCAAGCAGATGCAATCTAATGGGTCAGAGACTTTGTCTCTTCTCCTGTTTTGTGTACAGCATCTACCACACTTATATGTTATAAAGAATGGAGCTCAACAAATATTTAATGAATAGGACATAATTACAAAGTAGCTCTCTTCCCATTTTGTGAATTTGCCCGAATTGAGTCAGGAGAAATTATATTCAGAGAATGAAGAAGTTTGGAAGTAACAGCACACTTTTTTATCTTCAGCATGTTTGAAATTACATGTGTTTTACATCTTATGCATGAACACATTTATAATCTAAAACTTCCTATAATGAATGTGTCTATAGGTCAAAATATTAAAAATTTACTACTCACCCTCCTTTTATTTCTTCCTCATTTATGAGTTAGCTTGATTTAAACATGTGACATACACTGTTTGAGTTCATTGTTTTCATACATAAATATGTATATATACTCAGCCATATTGTAAACATAGCATAAAGCATAGTAAATACATTGTAATTAGTTTAATAAAATGGAAAGAAGTTATGTGTATATCTACCTTTTTGTTATTGATGACTTAGTAGAAATCCACACAAGAATGAAATGAGATGCTCTGTAATATTTCAAAGTCTACATCTTTAAAGAAATTTAGAATAATTGTCATTGTTGTTGCTGCTATGTGTCTTCATTTTCTTTCAGGAAGAGAAAAACTTTAAAAAAATATTACATAATTTTCAGGTGTACAACATTATAGTTCAACATGTGTATAAAATACAAAGTGATCATCACCATAAATCTAGGGGTGACCCACCCTTTTCACTCAGCCTTCAACTGCCATCCTCTCTGGTAACCACTTATCTTTCACTATATCAATAAACTTTGTTATTTTTTCTCAAGATTGTTTTGGCTATTTGGGATCTTTTGTGGGTCTGTATGTTAAATATAAGAATTAGGCACAGATGTGTATTTTTAAAAAATTATTGTTGTTGTGTTGGTATGTTTTTGCTAGATTTCTACAAGAATAATTAGACTCTTAGCATACTTTACTATTTTCATTTCACCAATAAGAATCTGAGACCTATTTTTCAAAAATTTTGTCTGTGACATAATATGTCCTATAAAATAGTGCTTCTCTGAAAGGCAAGACATGACTCATTGTACTTTTCTAGTTATGAGTAAGATTGCATATCATTTGTTGCACACTGACCACCTATAAGTCTTATTTTCCTATGAGATTTGAATGTTAACAGTTTTGCTCCATTTTTTCCAATGTTTGTTTTACTTTGGACATTCTCTCTGTATTATGGATAATAATTCTTTGTCATCGTGCCTTTAATGGATCAGTGGTTTTATGCTTTGTGAGGTCTTTTTTTCTTTATTTTTAGATCTATGTCATTACTGCTTCCTTATGGTTTTTGATCTTTAGATTTTACTTTCTGAAATATAACTGATATGCAACTTGTATAAATTTAAAACATATGATGTGTAGATTTGAAGCATGTACACATTACAATATGATTACCACCCACCATGGCATTAACTAACACTTCTATCAGGTCACATAATTATTGTTTTTGTGTGTGTGTGTGTGTTGGGGATAATTAAGATCTAGTATCTTATTGTTGTCTGTGCTATGCATTAAATTTACCAAGACTTATTCATCTACTTTTTACAAGTGTAATTTTAAAATATATCTCCTCAGTTCCTTCAAACCTCACCCTCTGATAATCATCATTTTACTGTTTTTATGTGTTAAGCTTCTTTACATCCCACATATAAATAAATGATATAGTACAGTATTTGTCTTTCTCTGTCTGACATTTCATTTAGCATAATGTCTTCAAAATCCCTGCATATTGTCACAATGGTCAATTTCTTGATCTTTTCCCTATTTGTTGTTCGGTCACCACTAGCTATATCCTGCTATTTGCAACACCATGAACTGCAGAACACCAGGCTTTCTTGTCCATCACCAACTCCTGGAGATTACTCAAACTCATGTCCATTGAGGCAGTGATGACATCCAACCATCTCATCCTCTGTCATCCCCCTCTCCTCGTGCCTTCAATCTTTCCCAGCACCAGGGTCTTTTCCAATGAGTCAGTTCTTCACATCAGGTCACCAAAGTATTGGAGTTTCAGCTTCAGTATCAGTCCTTCCAATGAATATTTGGGACTGATTTCCTATAGACTGGACTGGTTGGATCTCCTTGCAGTCCAAGGGACTCTCAAGAGTCTTCTCCAACACCACAGTTCAAAAGGATCAATTCTTCAGCATTCAGCTTTCTTTATAGTCCAGCTCTCACATCCATACATGACTACTGGAAAAACCATAACCTTGACTAGATGGACCTTTGTTGGCAAAATAATGTCTCTGCTTTTTAATATGCTGTCTAGGTTGGTCATAACTTTCCTTTCAAGGAGTAAGGGTCTTTTAATTTCATGGCTGCAATCACCATCTGCCATGATTTTGGAGCCCAGAAAAATAAAGTCAGCCACTATTTCCACTGTTTCCCCATCTATCTGCCATGAATTTTAGAGCACAGTGATAACCAATTTACACTTGCTTGTTATCTTTTATATAGCTTATAAACTTATATAATGTATTGAAAATAACTTCCTTTGAAAATATGTTAAATTGAGAAATAATTTCAGGGCAATTAAAATTGAATTAAAAATCTGTCAGTGAATTTACTTTAAATAATTTCTGTATATTTATTCCTAAATTTAATGGGTTCTTCTCTGGTAGCTTTGTACAGTTTGTGTGGTTTCTGACTGTTTATTACACAAAGTATGTTGAGTTTTCTCAGATACTTATTATAACAATATTGATCAGTATTTAAATATTTTTAGTTGTTATTTTTCCTAATTCATTCAGCATTTTTCACATCTTTGTTCATACTTATAGACTAGTCAGTGCACTGATGTAATGAGAACAGGATCTCTGGGTCAGATGGCCTAGGTTTGAATCCTGGATTCTCCACTTATTGACTTGTCATGTTGAGCTGATAGTCATTCCACTGAACCACAGTTTTGTTGCCTAATAGGATCTATAATTACTATCTAAAGAATCTGATGAGTACTAAATTGATTAATACAGGTATAATGGTTAGCAAAGGCCTCAAATATAGTAAGAATATAAGAGATGCTAAGAATGATTGCTTAAATGGACTGTTAATTTTCTTCTCATCATGAATTTTTAAATTTTTCTTATTGGTTTTTAGTACTGGAAATTTTCAGTTTATTCCCTTACAATGTTGCTTGTGTCTTTTAGTGAGAGCTCTGACTAATTGGTGATGCTTTTTCTCATTATTACATATCCTTGAGGAAAAATATGATAAAATATGATATTTGCTTGGGAACATTTACTTTATACAGACATTTAAATACTTTCAGCATAAAGTAATTAATCAAATACACACTTGAATATACAGATCTGTTGCTTCATTTAAATAATTTCCAAACCCTCTGGTGAAAACCACAATAGTCTGGTACATTTATGAAGAAAGCAGAAGAAATCATCTCTGGTATTGTGAAATTCTTAATATGATAAAAAGAGGGAGAAAAATTATCACCTTGCACTATGTAAGAAAGGCTTATTTAAGATCTTTCAGTATGACAATGGTGCATGTGCTGATTATACTCAGGAAAACAATGAACAAAATGTATCATTGTAGTGATAATGGTAGATGTGAAGATTGCTAGTGCAAGCCAGCTTTGAAACGAAAGAATTATATAAGGAAACAAACTTGAATCAGATAATAATATGACAGGTTACAAGAACTACTTCAGAAAATCCATCATCAATCAACAGTCTTCCTGATGTACTAACAGTCTTAAAGGGCTTCCCTGGTGACTCAGATGGCAAAGAATCTGACTATAATGCTAGAGACCTGGGTTTGATCCCTGGGTTGGAAAGATCCCTGGAGAAGGGAAAGGCTACCAACTCCAGTAATCTGGCCTGGAGAATTCCATGGACTGTATAATCCATGAGGTCACAAAGAGTCAGACACAATGGAGCGATTTTCATGACATATCACACATCTTACTACATAAACTAGGGTACACAAGTCTTTTTTTTTTTTTTTGTAAGTCTTGTCATGATAATTCATTTTATTAAAATCAAATTAAATCTGACTTTGCTTCTTATCTAATAAAAGTGCAAAAAATTATAGAATTAATCACTATTATGGCCTTTTAATTTTCTCATGGTTTGTAATATATACCTGTGACATTAGGCAGAACAAGAAAAGTAACCCATACACATACCACATATACACTCTTTGGTTTACTATGGTTTTTACTCTATGAGCACTTCCAAGTCACCACTGCTTTATGAAGGTCTATGACTTCCCTGGTAGCTCAGATGGTAAAGTGTCTGTCTACTCTGCGGGAGACCTGGCTTCGATCCCTGGGTAGGGAAGAGTCCCTGGAAAAGGAAATGGCAACCCACTCCTTACTCTTTCCTAGAAAATCCCATGGATGGAGGAGATTGGTGCAGGCTACTGTCTATGGGGTCGCAAAGAGTCAGGCACAACTGAACGACTTCACTTCACTTCCTTCACTTCACTTCGTTTCCTGACCTTCCAATATATGCTGGTAACATAAAGCAGTGCTGACCAAGTATAATGATTCTGGACTTATGCTTCTCTTGGTGTTTCCTACTGCCAGGAGTCACCTCTCTTCATTTATGTTTTGATGTTCAAGGTCTTACTCTTGTGGAACCAAGGATGCATTTTTCACTTTGGTAGAGAACCTGTCACTGTGACTTCTCTGTGTATTACTAGGGAAGGAGACCAAAAAATCCCATTTCTTCTGGATACAATGGAATTCTCTGCCCTTCTGAATCTTAGAGTGTGTGTGTCTCTCTCTCTCTCTCTTTTTTTTTTTTTTTCCTGCTTTACCTGTGCGAGACAGCAAAAGAGACACAGATGTATTCTTAAGATCATAGTTCTTTCAATGTGATGCAGGTCTACCTCAACCTCCATCAAACTGAGAGGAAAACAAATTGTTTTAGAAGAATTTCTGTTTTGGACCCTACAACTTAATTATCTTCTGAGGTACAAATGTCTAAGGGGACTGGCTAATTTCTTTAATAGGGCAAGATAACCTTGTGGCTGGGGGGCAGGATATAGTGAAAACAAACAAAGTATTTATATAATTACATGACTTTATATTTAACAAATAGTGTGGTAAATAAATACAAAATTTTAGACTCTAGGCCAATAGTAATATGGAGGAAAATAGTGAGCTATATGAGAAGATATAAAAATCCTTGGCCCAACACAGCTGAATCGAGTTAGTTGATCAGTCGTGTTTGACTCTTTTTGACCCTATAGACTGTCAAGACTCCTCTGTCCATGGGATTCTCCAGGCAAGAATACTGGAGTGCATAACCTTTCCCTTCTCCAGGGGAATCTTCCCAACACAGAGATCAGACTCAGGTCTCCCACTTTGCAGGCAGATTCTTTACCATCTGAGCTAGGATGAGTACAAAAGGAAGTGATTGATGTAAATATTTTACTTGAATTTACTTTAACAAAGTGTTTCTAATATTAAATTTGACAAATACCATACAGCCCCCATGAAATAAGATGATTAAAATTCAAGTAAGGAAGCGTTTTTTTGATATATTAATTGGATTTATCCACCCCCAAATTAACAAGTGAATATATGATCAAAAATATCCTTTCCAGAGGCAACTCAGAAAATCGCCATAAACTGCTGGGACAAAAGCAAACATGTGTTGTCTTTGCATCTTTATGATTTTCGGTTTTCACTGCAGTTCATCTTGAATGGTGTATTGTGATTTCCTTCTGTGCTGAAGATTTGGGAAACTGTAAATGGTGAATATCTTACTGAAATGTATTTCATTCTTACTTTAATTTTAACACATCAAGGAAAAAGAGGTTCTTTGTTGTTGCTGTTCAGTCACTAAATCAGGTCCGACTCTTTCTGACCCCATGGACTACAGCACACCAAACTTCCCTATCCTTCATGGAGCTTGCTCAAATTCATGTCCATTGACTCCGTGATCTCATCCAACCATCTCATCCAACCATCTCATCCTCTGTCACCCTCCTCTTCTCCTGCCTTCAGTCTTTCCCAGCATCAGGGTCTTTTCTAATGAGTTGTCTCTTCGCATCATGTGGACAAAGTATTGGAGCTTCAGCTTTAGCATCAGTCCTTCCAATAAGTATTCAGGGTTGATTTTCTTTAGGATTGACTGGTTTGATGTCCTTGCTATCCAAGAGACTCTCAAGACTGTTCTCCAGCTCCAAAATTCTAAAGCATCAATTCTTATGCACTCCTACTGTTGATTTTTTTAACCAGACAGCTAGAGAAAAATAATGTTTACCTTTTATTCATGCTCCATTCATTTATAACTAGCAATATATTTTCTTATAAAATGAAAGAAATAAATATCCCCTATTGTCTGTCTGTTTCTTTATCTTTGTTCTATATACAACGACACCTGAAGGGTAAATTGTTCATTCATCAAAATGGACATTTGGTAACACAGATACTCAACATCATATTTACCATGGCTATCATCCAGTAAAACCATTAGCAAAGTATAATAACATCATTCTAAAATATATTAAAAATATTAAAGACATTTTATGTAACAGCAATAAATACAGTCATGAGAGAGACAATGGAGCCAGTAATATCATTAAACCAGTTTTGTTCAATGAGGAAAAGAAAAAAAAAAAAGAACATAGTGAGGAAAAAACTTGGTAATATAAAAATCAAACTGACTTCTGAGTTGAAGTGTTTAACATATGAAATGAAAACTTGATTACAATTATGTAAGATAAAATAGATGAGAACTTTCAAATTTAAGGTAAAATAAATACCTACATATACGGAAAACTCAAAGCACCCAAAGGAAGATTTAAGAAAGACAGAAGAACATAAGAGAGATGAAGTAAAGAAAAAGAAAAGAAATAATATAATAATGACAATTGTACCAAGGAACATCATAATTACATTTCTGGAAATCTGAGATAAAGAGAAAATCTTAAAGAGGCCTTGAGGGAGGGGAAAAGCATTGGACAAACAAAAAAAGCAAAATAATGGAAGAAACTGACGGTGAAATGACATTTCTAAATTTCTGAAAGTAAAATATGAACTCTTAAACTAGAATTTTATTACTGAATATATAAATTTATTCATAATAAGTCAAGATGAAGGCTACTAATGACAAAATGGAAGAAAAAAGAATATATATTGAAAAGAAAATGTACTAAAGTAAATGTTTTTAAAAAGTTTTCCATATAGAGAAACTACTATCAGATGGAAATAGAGAAAATTGTAGCTAGTTGAAAAACACTGTAATTATAAATATGTGGCTAAATATAAAATACATTTTAATTACAATAAAATCACTGAAGAAGTCAATGCCTTTAAGTCAATTTTCTGCAAAGATACACTTAAAATATAATGACACAGGTTTTTATTTTTATTTATTTATTTATTTTTTTACTTTACAATACTGTATTGGTTTTGCCATACATTGACATGAATCCACCACAGGCGTACATGAGTTCCCAACCCTGAACCCCTCTCCCACCACCCTCCCCATATCATCTCTCTGGGTCATCCCAGTGCACCAGCCCCAAGCATCCTGTATCCTGTATCGAACCTAGAGTAGCGATTCATTTCTTACATGATAGTATACATGTTTCAATGCTATTCTCCCAAATCATCCCACCCTCTCCCTCTCCCACAGAGTCCAAAAGTCTGTTCCTTACATCTGTGTCTCTTTTGCTGTCTTGTATACAGGGTTATCATTACCATCTTTCTAAGTGGTGTGTATATCTTGTTCTGTCAATGCCGTTATAATGATATATTATAGACTGGGTGGCTTATAAACAACAAAGATGTATTTCAAAAGTTCTGGAGACCAGGAAGTCTAAGATCAAAGTGCAGACAGATTCAGTGTCTGGTGAGAGATCCTGCTTCCTGATGCACAGATAGCTGTCTTTTCCCCATAACCTCATGTGATGTAAGAGGCAAGGGAGCAGTCTCTCAGACCTTCTATAAAGTCACTAATTCCATTCATGGGGACTCCACCCTAATAATCCAAGCATCTTCCAAAGGTCCTGCATTCTAATACTATCACATTAAGGTCACGATTTCAGCATGTGAATTGAGGGGGACACAAATATTGAGGCAACAGCATTCTATTCAACCCACTCCAAATCCACGTCCTTCTTGCATGTGAAATGCATTTACTTCATCCTAGAAGGAAATGGCAACCCACTCCAGTGTTCTTGCCTGGAGAATCCCAGGGACGGGGGAGCCTGGTGGGCTGCCATCTGTGGGGTCACACAGAGTCGGACACGACTGAAGCGACTTAGCAGCAGCAGCAGCAGCAGCAGCAGCAATATGCCCAAAAGTCCTAACTGGTTCTAGTATCAACTTTAGAATCTAAATCTAAAATCTCATGTGAAAGTTGCATCTGACTCTTTGCAACCCCATGTACTATACAGTCCATAGAATTTTCCAGGTCAGACTACCAGAGTGGGTAGCCTTTCCCTTCTCCACGGACTCTTCCAATCCCAGGGATCAAATTGCAGGCAGATTCTTTACCAGATGAGCCACAAGGGAAGCCCTTTAAATCTCATCTAGAACAGATACTGGTAAGACTCAGATATGATTCATCCTGAAAAATTGCTTTTCAGCTGTGAATCTGTAAAATCAGACAACTTATGTGTTAAGAAAATATTATGGTAGCACAGGCAAAGGATAAACATTCTGATTCCAACAGGGAAAATTAAGGAAAAAAAAAAAAAAAGAAAGAAAGAGGTAACAGATTCCAAGCCCAAACAGTAAGGCGAACTCCATGAGATGATGACACTTGAGAATAATCCTTTGGCTCATTAAGCATTCTCTGCCCTGCATGTTGAGAGGCAGAGGTTGTGCCTTTCTGTGTCAAGTGTATACTTTCTGGAACTCACTGGAACAGAGGTTCCTTTCTTTGAAGCTCCAATTCGCAGATTTGGGCCGCCAAGGCTCTGCACGACCCTGCTCCCATGACAATCCACTGCTTAGGCCCTGTCCCCACAGCTCTGAGGGACCTTGGTCCTGTAGAGGCAACCTTGTCCCCAAGGCATCTGTACTCTGGGCCTGTGATGGGAGAGGCAGTCCTAGTGATATCTAAGATTACCTTGTTAGTCATTTTTCTATTGCCTTTGGAGGTAGATCCTAAGCTGATTCATACTAATTTCCTTATCAAATGGTCCCTGGCTACACCTTTACTATTTTTTCCCAAACAAGTTTTCCTATTCTTTTCACTACGGATAAGCTAAGAATTTTCCAAAATTTTCAGTTCTGCTTTCTTCTTAATTAACAATTCTGTCTTCAAAATTATTTCTTTATCCTTATATTTTACAATAAGCCATCAGAAAAAGAAAAAAAAAAAAAAGACTATTCCTTCAACACTTGCTTAGAAATTGCTATATCTGATATCACAGCTGACAAGTTCTACCCAAAATATGAATGCACAAACACAACTCCAAGTCCATTTCCACTTCATAATAAGATGACTTTTCCTCTGTTTACCAATAACATTTTCTTCATTTCACACATAAGATCATCAGAATGGGCTTTATCATCCACATCTCTACCCAGGCTATGTTCAAGATTACTTAGGTATTCACTAACAAGATTGAGGCTCTCTCTTCAGAGAGAGAGCCTGTTTCTCTTTTTTTCCTGAGATCTCACCATAATCACCCTTAATAGTTCATTCAGAACCATGTAGGCTTTTTCTAGTATGGATCAATGCTTCCAAATTTCGTCCATCACCCAGTTCCAAAGCTGCTGCCACTTTTTAGATGTTTGTATTTTAGAAAGAACATCATACATCTTAGTACCAATTCTGTCTTAATCTGTTTAGGCTACTATAACAAACCACAATAGATTGTGTGGCTTCTAAGCAATGTAATTGTATTTATTAATCTTCCAGAGGCCGAGAAGTCCAAAATCAAGGCACCAACAAATCTGGTATCTGGTTAGTACCCAGTACCTTGTTCATAGAAGGCTGCTTTCTCAATTCTTTCATATGGTAGAAAGGATGGGAGAGTTCTGTAAGGTCACTTTTATAAAGGCATGACAACCATTAATAAGGCTCCACCTTCATTCTAGTTATCTCCCAAAGTCCTCAGCACCCAATACCATAATGGGGGTTGTCCGGTGACTTTTCCCTGCATTTTTTTTTTTTTTTTTTTTTTAAGAAATCGTATCCCTTGTCATGCATTGTCACTGAAGTCCTTGTTTCTTAGAGTATGCTCAGCTTTGGTTCTCTAAAATTTCTATATCTTTTACTGATGTTTTCTATTTTTGAGCTACTTTCAAACCTTCCTTTACTTCTTTAAGCACAGTTTTCTTAGCCATAGTATTCTTATCCACCATTTATGAAGAGCTGGCGGTAAACTTCAGGAAGAAAAGAAGAATGGAGAAAAGTAAAGAATTTAAGGGAGCTATAGGACATCAAAAGTACATGAGTGAAGTCGCTCAGTCGTGTCCAACTCTTTGCGACCCCATGGACTGTAGCCTACCATGCTCCTCTCTCCATGGGATTTTCCAGGCAAGAGTAATGGAGTAGGTTGTCATTTCCTTCTCCAGAGGATCCTCCTGACTCAGGGATCGAACCTGGGTCTCTCCCACATATAGGAGATCAAAAATGGACCAGCATACACATGGGAGTTCCAGAAGAAAAAGATAGAGGAAGCACACAGAATGACTGAAGAAGTAATAGATGAAATACTTCAATATTTGATGAAAAATATACATTTAAACATCCAAGAAACCTGAAGAAATAGAAATAGAATAAACATAAGGACTTTAAACCACAAAAGACAAAGAGAAATAAATAGAGAAAGAGATAAAGGACTGGTCACATACCAGGATTCTCATTAAGAAATTACAAAGGAAATTGAAAGATATAAAAGCGACTGACCTAAAAAATCAAGAGAGTCTTTATTAACAGATAACATGATCTTACATATAAATGATTTTATAAAATATGCAAAAAGAAAAAGCCACTTACATATACACTTACATGCACAAAACCCTAAAACTGAGTGAGAATAGCAAGGGTGCAAGATTCAAGATTGATATATATATATAAACTAATTATATTATTAAATAGTAGCAATGAATACTTAGAAAATGAAAATATTTAAAAATAATTTCACAATGGCAGTTCAGTTCAGTTCAGTTCAGCCGCTCAGTCGTGTCCGACTCTTTGCGACCCCATGAATCGCAGCACGCCAGGCCTCCCTGTCCATCACCATCTCTCGGAGTTCACTCAGACTCACGTCCATCTAGTCAGTGATGCCATCCAGCCATCTCATCCTCGGTCGTCCCCTTCTCCTCCTGCCCCCAATCCCTCCCAGCATCAGAATCTTTTCCATCATTGAAAATTAGAACACTTAGAAGACCTATGTAAATAGAATAAATATCACATTTATGTATTCAAACCTTAAGAGCTTCAGTTCAGTCGCTCAGTCGTGTCCAACTCTTTGCAACCACATGAAATGCAGCACAGCACGCTAAGCCTCCCTGTCCATCACCAACTCCTGAAGTTCACTCAGACTCACATCCATCGAGTCAGTGATGCCTCCCAGCCATCTCATCCTCTGTTGCCCACTTCTCCTCCTGCCCCCAATCCCCCCCAGCATCAGAGTTTTTTCCAATGAGTTAACTCTTCGCATGAGGTGGCCAAAGTACTGGAGTTTCAGCTTTAGCGTCATTCCTTCCAAAGAACACCCAGGACTGATCTCCTTTAGAATGGACTGGTTGGATCTCCTTGCAGTCCAAGGGACTCTCAAGAGTCTTCTCCAACACCACAGTTCAAAAACATTAATTTTTCGGCGCTCAGCTTTCTTCACAGTCCAACTCTCACATCCATACATGACTACTGGAAAAACCACAGCCTTGACTAGATGGATCTTTGTTGGCAAAATAATGTCTCTGCTTTTGAATATGCTATCTAGGTTGGTCATAACTTTTCCTTCCAAGGAGTAAACATCTTTTAAATTCATGGCTGCAATCACCATCTGCAGTAATTTTGGAGCTCAAAAAAATAAAGTCTGACACTGTTTCCACTGTTTCCCCATCTATTTCCCATGAAGTGATGGGAACAGATGCCGTGATCTTCATTTTCTGAATGTTGAGCTTTAAGCCAACTTTTTCACTCTCCTCTTTCACTTTCTTCAAGAGGTTTTATAGTTCCTCTTCACTTTCTGTCATAAGGGTGGTGTCATCTGCATATCTGGGGTTATTGATATTTCTCCCGTCAATCTTGATTCCAGCTTATGCTTCTTCCAACCCAGTGTTTCTCATAATGTACTCTTCATATCAGTTAAATAAGCAGGGTGACAACATACAGCCTTGATGTACTCCTTTTCCTATTTGGAACCAGTCTGTTGTTCCATGTCCAGTTCTAACTGTTGCTTCCTTATCTGCATATAGGTTTCTCAAGAGGCATGTCAGGTTGTCTGGTATTCCCATCTCTTGAAGAATTTTCCACAGTGTATTTTGATCCACACAGTCAAAGGCTTTGGCATAGTCAATAAAGCAGAAATAGATGTTTTTCTGGAACTCTCTTGCTTTTTGATGATCCGGCAGATGTTGGCAATTTGATGTCTGGTTCCTCTGCCTTTTCTAAAACCAACTTGAACATCTGGAAGTTCATGGTTCATGTATTGCTGATGCCTGGCTTGGAGAATTTTGAGCATTACTTTACTAGTGTGTGAGATGAGTGTAATTGTGCAGTAGCTTGAGCATTCTTTGGCATTGCCTTTCTTTGGGATTGGAATGAAAACTGACCTTTTGCAGTCCTATGCCACTGCTGAGTTTTCCAAATTTGCTGGCATATTGGGTGCAGCATTTCCACAGCATCATCTTCCAGGATTTGAAATAGCTCAGTTCCTCCCAAATAAAGCTTATAATGCCATTAGGTTTTATTTTCAAAACTTACAAGCAAATTCTAAATCTATGTATAAACTCATGGAGACTTACGAAAACTAAATTAAATTTGAATAATATTCAAGTTGGATGACTTAAATGGTTTTAGATTTCTATTATTTTCCATCAAAACAGTATGATAATGGTATAAAAATGGACATATATATAAATATAATATTATTTTGTTCTCTGAATTCATGTGGAGTTAACTCCCTTCTGTCTCCTAATTTTACTTATTGTTATGAATTTTACTTCAATCATTAAATATCTTAATAACAATCGAATATCTCTGTAAAGACAGACATGAGAAACACAAGTCATCTTATGACAATCCTCCTCAAAGCTGTCCATTTTTTCTTCAAGAAACAGAAGGAAAAATATCATTAAAACAGAGGAAAAGAAGGAAAGATGGAAGGAAAAAAGAAAAGAGAATATCAATAGATAGAAGATAAGTTCATTAAGTTCAGTTCAGTCGCTCAGTAGTGTCCGACTCTTTGCGGCCCCATGAATCGCAGCACGCCAGGCCTCCCTGTCCATCACCAACTCCCAGAGTTCACTCAGATTTATGTTCTTCAAGTCAGTGATGCCACCCAGCCATCTCATCCCCTGTCGTCCCTTTCTCTTCCTGCCCTCAATCCCTCCCAGCCTAGGAGATAGGCCTATTGAGCATTTCAGTGATTTGGAACTTCTGTTGTCAACATTGTAGCTAAAAACACACATTATTATCCAAAAGTTCAAATATCTATTTCAGAAAAAATCATTAAAAAAATTAGGAAACGTTATGTTTTATAATTTCATTAAACGAGTTTCACCAGAGACTTCACTGCTGGTTTTATAGACTTCACTGCTGGTTTTAAAAATATAGCTCTTTTACAATATGTGATATTCCTTCTGTTGTAGGTCATCATGTATACTTTCGCAAAATGTTATTACAAATGCTGATGTAATATATTACTTTAAATTTCCCAAATGTTCAAAACTAAAGAGCAGGAAGTATATAAGGTAAAGAAACAGAATGAAGACCACATAGAGAGGGTGATGTAGGAGGTTTAAAGTTACATGATTAATATCTCAGCACAAATAAAATATTCTGTAGCCCTATTTTCATAATATAGCATTTCTGATGTAAATAGTTTGCCATAATAAATGTCAGATAACATCGGGTCTGTGTGGGATGGAGTTACACTTGGGTCTAAAATGAGATTTGCCTCTTATAATGAGGGACAGTGAGAAATACCGTATGTTTGTTGCCTTCAAATTAGTAGTTCCATCTGTTGAACTAGTCAGTTTCATCAGAAGAATGTGATATGTATGGTGATCTGCAAGGAAGCTGGAAAGTGATAAACACTTTCCTTTTAGTATGTGATAACTTCCAGGCCACTGAATCCAGAAAGGAGTTAATGCAAACTGAAGCTAAGGACACAAGTAGAATATACCATAAATCATAACATTTTAATACAAATCCTGACATACTAAATCATACATCAATAATTATGCCAAACATTATAGTTACAACTGTTTCAGTTGTGCTGCCTATTGCAAAATGAAAATAGTTGGCTCTGTATTCATTCTTATTAATAATTTTAAGGCAGCAACACCAGAATGTCTAATCAAGACTGGGGCACTTTTACACATAGGGTCTTGTGTGACTACACATGCTTTGTGTCCAGGAAACCAGCCCTGATAGTAGTCCTACATTTCAAATACACCATTAAATGTAAGCTTTGACATCAAAACCAAGATGTGACATCAAAAGTAAACAACATTTCAGAGGTTAGTAAAAAGAAATAATAGCTATCACTAATCCTGTTAGTGACACTAATTGTCTCAGTGTATCACACTGTCTTTACTGTTCACTGAACCCATGATAGGCAAGGTGCCAGCTAAGAGGCTGGAAGAAAATGTGAGGAGCCTTAGGAACTGCAAACATATTCATTCTCTCCTGGCTGGCACAGCAGCTTTAGCAGTAGACATAACATAACACAACATAACTGCACACAAGCCGTCAGGGCTTTTCCAGGTGGAGCTTATACAGGCATACCTCACAAAGCAGCCCTTGACCAAGCGAGTACCTTGTGATGCACATGCACAGTGCTGTAAGTGAGCTCAGCTGTTACATAATCATTATTTACAAAACGTGGGGCAAGAGCTACAGGCCATGGAGTGGGAGAACCTGACCATGCCATCTTAGCTAATTTTCTCTTTCCCTACAATATCCCTCAGTATTCAATATAAAATTTAAATAAAAGAACAAGAATTATACAGATATTAAATGGGGAACTATACAAAATGCCTCAAATTTAATTGAATGTGAAGTTTAACGTAGTTTCTGAAATTTACACATTAAACCTATGTACATAAAGTAGTAAGTTCTCCTCTTCCCTCTTTTTGGTTCCTTCTACTTATATTTTTTGCTTTGAAAATTGAATCGAGGTCACATGTATGTCTGCAGAATTGTATCCTTTTATAAGCTATTAAGTGGTGAAGAGCTTATTGATGGGACGTTTCAAAATCTCATACGAATATCTGCTAAGTTCCCTCAATATTTTATGTGTCTTTAGCACATAAAAGGCCAATGCTCTGACTTTTTTTAACTGTTACACTTAGTGTATTCTAGAGTTACATGAAGTGTATTAGTCACTCAGTTGTGTTCAACTCTCTGTGACCCCGTGGAGGAGCCAGCCAGGATCCTCTGTCCATGGAATTTCCCAGGCAAGAATGCTGGGGTGGGTTGCCTTTTCCTTCTCCAGGGGATCTTCCTGACTTAGGGATAAGACTCGGGTTTCCTGCATTGCAGGTGAATTCTTTACTGTCTGAGCCACCAGTGAAAGGAAGGAGTTACATTGTTTGGATTTCAACCCTAACACAGTCAACATCTGTATCTTTGGACAAGCTACTTGTTGCTATTACCATTATTATTTTAGTTGCAAACAATACAGTAAACAATACACTACTACCGATAAGTGCAAATAACATGGTACTTTTATGTTTATCTCATAGACTTCTGAAAATTAACGAAAGTTGTCTTTGTGAATCTAATATCTGTTGAGTAAAGGTAGCTATCATTGTGAGATATAGTATTTTGTATTATATGTGTGATACCCATAGACCACAAGGACTCACTCCCTTTCACTGTAAAGGGAATAATTACAAAAGTCAATGGCAGTAGACATATGGATGGCAATGGGAAGGAGACAAATCATTGCTAATTTTTTTTTTTCAAGAAATAGGGCAAGTTTGCGAAATTCTCACAGGGTAAATAAAGGTGTCATCTACCTTGAAGGATGTTTAGTTAGTTAGTTCAGTCACTCAGTCGTGTCCGACTCTTTGTGACCCCATGAATTGCAGCACGCCAGGTCTCCCTGTCCATCACCAACTCCTGGAGTTCACTCAGACTCACATCCATTGAGTCAGTGATGCCATCCAGCCATCTCATCCTCTGTCGTCCCCTTCTCCTCCTGCCCCCAATCTCCCCCAGCATCAGAGTCTTTTCCACTGAGTCGACTCTTCACATGAGATGGCCAAAGTACTGGAGTTTCAGCTTCAGCATCATTCCTTCCAAGGAAATCCCAGGGTTGATCTCCTTCAGAATGGACTGGTTGGATCTCCTTGCAGTCCAAGGGACTCTCAAGAGTCTTCTCCAACACCACAGTTCAAAAGCATCAATTCTTCAGCACTCAGCTTTCTTCACAGTCCAACTCTGACATCCATACATGACCACTGGAAAAACCATAGCCTTGTCTAGATGGACCTTTGTTGCAAAGTAATGTCTCTGCTTTTGAATATGCTGTCTAGGTTGGTCATAACTTTTCTTCCAAGGAGTAAGCGTCTTTTAATTTCATGGCTGCAGTCACCATCTGGAGTTATTTTAGAGTCCCTCAAAATAGAGCCTGACACTGTTTCCACTGTTTCCCCATCTATTTCCCATGAAGTGATGGGACCAGATGCCATGATCTTCGTTGTCTGAATGTTGAGCTTTAAGCCAACTTTTTCACTCTCCTCTTTCACTTTCATCAAGAGGCTTTTTCGTTCCTCTTCACTTTCTGCCATAAGGGTGGTGTCATCTGCATATCTGAGGTTATTGATATTTCTCCTGGCAATCTTGATTTCAGCTTGTTTTTCTTCCAGCCCAGCATTTCTCATGATGCACTCTGCATAGAAGTTAAATAAGCAGGGTGACAATATACAGCCTTTATGTACTCCTTTTCCTTTTTGTAACCAGTCTGTTGTTCCATGTTCAGTTCTAACTGTTGCTTCCTGACCTGCATATAGGTTTTTCAAGAGGTAGGTCAGGTGGTCTGTTATTCCCATCTCTTTCAGAATTTTCCACAGTTTATTGTGATCCACACAGTCAAAGGCTTTGGCATAGTTAATAAAACAGAAATAGATGTTTAAATATAGCTTACTGGGTATCTGAGACTATTCCTGGCTAAAATATGCTTTGAAAAACTAAGATTTAAACTCTATTGTAAGTTTTCTGCAAGAGTAAAATTTAATGAAGTGTAAATTATACAGGTAGGCCTTAGGAGTTGCAAGAGCAAATTGTATGTAATGTGATATCTTTTTTTTTTTTTTAAAAGCATCAATTCTTCAGCACTCAGCTTTCTTCACAGTCCAACTCTGACATCCATACATGACCACTGGAAAAACCATAGCCTTGTCTAGATGGACCTTTGTTGCAAAGTAATGTCTCTGCTTTTGAATATGCTGTCTAGGTTGGTCATAACTTTTCTTCCAAGGAGTAAGCGTCTTTTAATTTCATGGCTGCAGTCACCATCTGGAGTTATTTTAGAGTCCCTCAAAATAGAGCCTGACACTGTTTCCACTGTTTCCCCATCTATTTCCCATGAAGTGATGGGACCAGATGCCATGATCTTCGTTGTCTGAATGTTGAGCTTTAAGCCAACTTTTTCACTCTCCTCTTTCACTTTCATCAAGAGGCTTTTTAGTTCCTCTTCACTTTCTGCCATAAGGGTAGTGTCATCTGCATATCTGAGGTTATTGATATTTCTCCTGGCAATCTTGATTTCAGCTTGTTTTTCTTCCAGCCCAGCATTTCTCATGATGCACTCTGCATAGAAGTTAAATAAGCAGGGTGACAATATACAGCCTTTATGTACTCCTTTTCCTTTTTGTAACCAGTCTGTTGTTCCATGTTCAGTTCTAACTGTTGCTTCCTGACCTGCATATAGGTTTTTCAAGAGGTAGGTCAGGTGGTCTGTTATTCCCATCTCTTTCAGAATTTTCCACAGTTTATTGTGATCCACACAGTCAAAGGCTTTGGCATAGTTAATAAAACAGAAATAGATGTTTAAATATAGCTTACTGGGTATCTGAGACTATTCCTGGCTAAAATATGCTTTGAAAAACTAAGATTTAAACTCTATTGTAAGTTTTCTGCAAGAGTAAAATTTAATGAAGTGTAAATTATACAGGTAGGCCTTAGGAGTTGCAAGAGCAAATTGTATGTAATGTGATATCTTTTTTTTTTTTTTGTCAGAGAGGGCTACTCTCCCATCTTCAATATAGCACCACTGCTCCTAACTAACCACATTTTTCTGAGGGTAAAAATATCTGCAGGACTTCCCTGATAGCTCAGTTTGTAAAGAATCTGCTTGCAGTGCAGGAGACCCTGGTTCAATTCTTGAATTGAGAAGATCTGCTGGAGAAGGGATAAGCTACCCATTCCAGTATTCTTGGGCTTCCTTCATGACCCAGCTGGTAAAGAACCCACCTGCAATGCAGGAGGCCTGGGTTTGATCCCTGGGTTGGGAAGATACCCTGGAGAAGGGAAAGGCTACCCACTCCAGTAGTCCATGGGGTCACAAGGAGTTGGAAACAACTGAGCAAATTTCACTTTCAAGAATATTTGCACTGTTCTGTTACCCAACATTTTTTTCTTTTGTTTCTACCAAGCTACATCTAGAAATGACAGCAAATATCCTTCAAAAAAAGAAAAAAAAGACTGCCTTTTTTGGGGAATGACGTTAGGAAAATTCATTAGTCTTATTGGCTGGTCCCTGTAATTTCTGTTGCTAGTCCTTTTAAAGCTTTATATATTCCTCATTCCCACATTTGACTATTCTATGTCTTAAGTTGTTCTCAACTAAAAGGATGTCTTCTCTTACCACTAACACTATTTTTAAGTGTTGTCATCCTGTCCTTTGTTATACCTGACATAATTTTCTACTTTTCAATGGATTTTCCCTTCTCCCCTCAGGGTAAGAATGTCTATGGGTCGTGTATTACAGCAAATACAAACACATGAGCTTTATTTTCTTGGGCTCCAAAATCACTGCAGATGATGACTGCAGCCATGAAATTTAAAAATGCTTGCCCCTTGGAAGAAAAGCTATGACCAATCTAGACAGCATGTTAAAGAGCAAAGACATTAATTTGCCAACAACGATCCATCTAGACAAAGCTAACATTTTCCAAGCAGTCATGTATGGATGTGAGAGTTGGATCATAAAGCTGAGCACTGAAGAATTAGTGTTGGAGAAGACTCTTGAGAATCCTTTGGACTATAAGGAGATCAAACCAGTCCATCCCAGAGGAAATCAGTCCTGAATATTCATTGGAAGGAGTGATGCTGAAGCTGGAGCTCCAAAACTTTGGCCACCTGATGTGAAGAACTGACTCCTTAGAAAAGACCCTTATGCTGGGAAAGATTGAAGGCAGAAGGAGAAGGGGATGACAGAGGATGAAATGGTTGGATGGCATCACCAGCTTGATGAACGTGAATTTGAGCAAGCTCCTGGAGTTTGTGATAGACAGGGAAGCCTGATGTACTGTGGTCCATGAGGTTGCAAATAGTCAGACATGACTGAGAGACTGAACTAAACTGTGTTAGTCTGAATAGTTTATCAAAGTTTCAGGTTATTTTTTAACAGGAACAGGCCTCTGTTTTAGTTGTCTATTTCTTACTAACAAACCTCATGAAAACTTACAGACTTAAAATAACAATAATTAATATTTCTCTTTGACCTTTAGATTGAATGAGTTTAGGAATAAGTCTAGCTTAATATCTCACAAGCAATTGCAGTCAGACAATGCCCGAAATTGCAGACATTGGAATCAGCCTCTAGGGTGGAATATACAATATAGTTTTTCATTCATGTGACTGATACATTGATACTTCTCCATCTTTCAACACATAGTGTTTTAATCTCCAGTTGTGCTACTAAGAGCTTGATGATATCAATATAGTCTCATTTTTTCATGGCTGCTGAGTTCTAAAGAAAAGCATTACAAAACAGCTAGGAGGATCATCTATAGCTAAGAAAGGAGGCAATCAATTTTGCTCAGGATGTAGAGGGATGAGAGAGAGCAATGGATATTTGCTTTTGAAAGTCATATAACACATATGCCTACATCACAGTTATTTTAAGGCTCAAGTGATTTCTCTACAATAAGGTACTCTGTAAATTGTCACAAATGCTATACAACTTTCTGAATATAATCACAATAGTCTTCATTATTCAAAATAAAATTTCATCAATGTCACCCTAAAAAATTATCAAGCCAAATGTAAGATAAATATGTTCTGGGGATGTGATGAACAACATGGTAAGTACAGTTAACATTGCAGTATATTAATACAAAAGTTATTAAGAGAATAAACTCTAAGAGTTCTCATCACAAGGAAAAAAATCTTTTCTATTTCTTTGATTATGTATCTATACAAGATGATGGATACTCACTAAACTTAACTTGTGGTAATTGTTTCATGATGTACAGAAGCCAAAACATTATGCTGTATACTTTAAACTTACACACTCAGTCAGTCAGTTCAGTCGCCCAGTCATGTCCGACTCTTTGTGACCCCATGAATTGCAGCACGCCAGGCCTCCATGTCCATCACCATCTCCCGGAGTTCACTCAAACTCACGCCCATCGAGTTGGTGATGCCATCCAGCCATCTCATCCTCGGTCGTCCCCTTCTCCTCCTGCCCCCAATCCCGCCCAGCATCAGAGTGTTTAGCAATGAGTCTACTCTTCGCCTGAGGTGGCTAAAGTACTGGATTTTCAGCTTTAACATCAGTCCTTCCAAAGAACACTCAGGGCTAATCTCCATTAGAATGGACTGCTTGGATCTTTTTGCAGTACAAGGGACTCACTAGAGTCTTCTCAAATACCACAGTTCAAAAGCATCAATTCTTTGCTGCTCAGCCTTCTTCACAGTCTAACTCGCGCATCCATACATGACCACAGGAAAAAATATAGCCTTGATTAAACAGACCTTTGTTGGCTAAGTAATGTGTCTGCTTTTCAATATGCTATCTAGATTGGTCATAACTTTTCTTCCAAGGAGTAAGGGTCCTTTAATTTCATGGCTGCAGTCACCATCAGCAGTGATTTTGGAGCACAAAAAAATAAAGTTTGACCCTGTTTCCACTGTTTCTCCAACAATTTCCCATGAAGTGATGGGACCAGATGCCATGATCTTCGTTTTCTGAATGTTGAGCTTTAAGCCAACTTTTTCACTCTCCTCTTTCACTTTCATCAAGAGGTTTTTTAGTTCCTCTTCACTTTCTGCCATAAGGGTGGTGTCATCTGCATATCTGAGGTTATTTATATTTCTCCTAGCAATCTTGATTCCAGCTTGTACTTCTTCAAGCCCAGCGTTTCTCATGATGTACTCTGAATATAAGTTAAATAAGCGGGGTGACAATATACAGCCTTGACGTACTCCTTTCCCTATTTGTAATCAGTCTGTTGTTCCATGTCCAGTTCTAACTGCTGCTTCCTGACCTGCATACAGGTTTCTCAAGAGGCAGGTCAGGTGATCTGGTATTCCTATCTCTTTCAGAATTTTCCACAGTTTATTTTGATTCAAACAGTCAAAAGCTTTGGCATAGTCAATAAAGCAGAAATAGATGTTTTTCTGGAACTCTCTTGCTTTTTCAGTGATCCAACTGATGTAGGCAATTTGATCTCTGGTTTCTCTTCCTTTTCTAAAACCAGCTTGAACATCTGGAAGTTCACGGTTCTCTTATTGCTGAAGCCTAGCTTGGAGAATTTTGAACATTACTTTACTAGCATGTGAAATGAGTACAATTGTGTGGTAGTTTGAGCATTCTTTGGCATTGCCTTTCTTTGGGATTGGAATGAAAACCAACATTTCCAGTCCTGTGGCCACTGCTGAGTTTTCCAAATTTGCTGGCATATTGAGTGCAGTACTTTCACAGCATCATCTTTCAGGATTTGAAAGAGTTCAACTGGAATTCCATCCCCTCCACTAGCTTTGTTCGTAGTGACACTTTCTAAGGCCCACTTGGCTTCACATTCCAGGATGTATGGCTCTAGGTGAGTGATCACACCACCATGATTATCTTGGTCATGAAGACCTTTTTTGTAGAGATTTTCTGTGTATTCTTGCCACCTCTTCTTAATATCTTCTGCTTCTGTTAGGTCCATACCATTTCTGTCCTTTATCGAGCCCATCTTTGTGTGAAATATTCCCTTGGTATCTCTAATTTTCTTGAAGAGATCTTGAGTCTTTCCCATTCTTTTATTTTCCTCTATTTCTTTGCATTGATCGCTGAGAAAGGCTTTCACATCTCTCCTTGCTATGCTTTGTATCTCGGCATTCAGATGCTTATATCTTTCCTTTTCTCCTTTGCTTTTCACCTCTCTTCTTTTAACAGCTATTTGTAAGGCCTCCCCAGACAGCCATTTTATTTTTTTGCATTTGTTTTCCATGGGGATGTTCTTGATCCCTGTCCCCTATACAGTGTCACGAACCTCAGTCCATAGTTCATCAGGCATTCTATCTATCAGGTCTAGTCCCTTAAATCTATTTCTCACTTACACTGTATGATCATAAGAGATTTGATTTAGGTCATACCTGAATGGTCTAGTGGCTTTCCATACTTGCTTTAATATAAGTGTGAATTAGGCAATATGGAGCTCATGATCTGAGCCACTGTCAGCTCCAGGTCTTGTTTTGCTGACTGTATAGAGCTTCTCCATCTTTGACTGCAAAGAATATAATCAATCTGATTATGGTGTTGACCATGTAGTGATGTCCATGTGTAGAGTCTTCTCTTGTGTTGTTGGAAGAGGGGGTTTGCAATGACCAGTGTGTTCTCTTGGCAAAATTCTATTAGCCTTTGCCCTGCTTCATTCTGCATTCCAAGGCCAAAATTGCCTGTTACTCCTGGTGTTTCTTGACTTTCTACTTTTGCATTCCAGTACCCTATAATGAAAATGACATCTTTTTTGGGTGTTAGCTCTAAAAGGTCTTGTAGTTCTTCATAGAGCCATTCAACTTCAGCTTCTTCAGTGTTACTGGTTGGGGCATAGACTTGGATTACTGTGATATTGAATGGTTTGCCTTGGAAATGAACAGAGATCATTCTGTCATTTTTGAGATTGCATCCAAGTACTGCATTTTGGATACTTTTGTTGACCAGATGTATATTCCATTTCTTCTAAGGGATTCTGGCCCACAGTGGTAGATATTATGGTCATCTGAGTTAAATCACCCATTCCAGTCCATTTTAGTTCACTGATTCCTAGAATGTCAACATTCTCTATTGTCATCTGTTTGGCCACTTCCAATTTGCCTTGATTCATGGAGCTAACATTCCAGGTTCCTATGCAATATTGCTCTTTACAGCATCAGACCTTGCTTCTATAACCAGTCACATCCACAACAGGGTATTGTTTTTGCTTTGGCTCCATCCCTTCATTCTTTCTGGAGTTATTTCTCCACTGATCTCCAGTAGCATATTGGGCACCTAAAGTTGGTGATGCCATCCAGCCATCTCATCCTCGGTCGTCCCCTTCTCCTCCTGCCCCCAATCCCGCCCAGCATCAGAGTGTTTAGCAATGAGTCTACTCTTCGCCTGAGGTGGCTAAAGTACTGGATTTTCAGCTTTAACATCAGTCCTTCCAAAGAACACTCAGGGCTAATCTCCATTAGAATGGACTGCTTGGATCTTTTTGCAGTACAAGGGACTCACTAGAGTCTTCTCAAATACCACAGTTCAAAAGCATCAATTCTTTGCTGCTCAGCCTTCTTCACAGTCTAACTTGCGCATCCATACATGACCACAGGAAAAAATATAGCCTTGATTAAACAGACCTTTGTTGGCTAAGTAATGTGTCTGCTTTTCAATATGCTATCTAGATTGGTCATAACTTTTCTTCCAAGGAGTAAGGGTCCTTTAATTTCATGGCTGCAGTCACCATCAGCAGTGATTTTGGAGCACAAAAAAATAAAGTTTGACCCTGTTTCCACTGTTTCTCCAACAATTTCCCATGAAGTGATGGGACCAGATGCCATGATCTTCGTTTTCTGAATGTTGAGCTTTAAGCCAACTTTTTCACTCTCCTCTTTCACTTTCATCAAGAGGTTTTTTAGTTCCTCTTCACTTTCTGCCATAAGGGTGGTGTCATCTGCATATCTGAGGTTATTGATATTTCTCCTAGCAATCTTGATTCCAGCTTGTACTTCTTCAAGCCCAGCGTTTCTCATGATGTACTCTGAATATAAGTTAAATAAGCGGGGTGACAATATACAGCCTTGACGTACTCCTTTCCCTATTTGTAATCAGTCTGTTGTTCCATGTCCAGTTCTAACTGCTGCTTCCTGACCTGCATACAGGTTTCTCAAGAGGCAGGTCAGGTGATCTGGTATTCCTATCTCTTTCAGAATTTTCCACAGTTTATTTTGATTCAAACAGTCAAAAGCTTTGGCATAGTCAATAAAGCAGAAATAGATGTTTTTCTGGAACTCTCTTGCTTTTTCAGTGATCCAACTGATGTAGGCAATTTGATCTCTGGTTTCTCTTCCTTTTCTAAAACCAGCTTGAACATCTGGAAGTTCACGGTTCTCTTATTGCTGAAGCCTAGCTTGGAGAATTTTGAACATTACTTTACTAGCATGTGAAATGAGTACAATTGTGTGGTAGTTTGAGCATTCTTTGGCATTGCCTTTCTTTGGGATTGGAATGAAAACCAACATTTCCAGTCCTGTGGCCACTGCTGAGTTTTCCAAATTTGCTGGCATATTGAGTGCAGTACTTTCACAGCATCATCTTTCAGGATTTGAAAGAGTTCAACTGGAATTCCATCCCCTCCACTAGCTTTGTTCGTAGTGACACTTTCTAAGGCCCACTTGGCTTCACATTCCAGGATGTATGGCTCTAGGTGAGTGATCACACCACCATGATTATCTTGGTCATGAAGACCTTTTTTGTAGAGATTTTCTGTGTATTCTTGCCACCTCTTCTTAATATCTTCTGCTTCTGTTAGGTCCATACCATTTCTGTCCTTTATCGAGCCCATCTTTGTGTGAAATATTCCCTTGGTATCTCTAATTTTCTTGAAGAGATCTTGAGTCTTTCCCATTCTTTTATTTTCCTCTATTTCTTTGCATTGATCGCTGAGAAAGGCTTTCACATCTCTCCTTGCTATGCTTTGTATCTCGGCATTCAGATGCTTATATCTTTCCTTTTCTCCTTTGCTTTTCACCTCTCTTCTTTTAACAGCTATTTGTAAGGCCTCCCCAGACAGCCATTTTATTTTTTTGCATTTGTTTTCCATGGGGATGTTCTTGATCCCTGTCCCCTATACAGTGTCACGAACCTCAGTCCATAGTTCATCAGGCATTCTATCTATCAGGTCTAGTCCCTTAAATCTATTTCTCACTTACACTGTATGATCATAAGAGATTTGATTTAGGTCATACCTGAATGGTCTAGTGGCTTTCCATACTTGCTTTAATATAAGTGTGAATTAGGCAATATGGAGCTCATGATCTGAGCCACTGTCAGCTCCAGGTCTTGTTTTGCTGACTGTATAGAGCTTCTCCATCTTTGACTGCAAAGAATATAATCAATCTGATTATGGTGTTGACCATGTAGTGATGTCCATGTGTAGAGTCTTCTCTTGTGTTGTTGGAAGAGGGGGTTTGCAATGACCAGTGTGTTCTCTTGGCAAAATTCTATTAGCCTTTGCCCTGCTTCATTCTGCATTCCAAGGCCAAAATTGCCTGTTACTCCTGGTGTTTCTTGACTTTCTACTTTTGCATTCCAGTACCCTATAATGAAAATGACATCTTTTTTGGGTGTTAGCTCTAAAAGGTCTTGTAGTTCTTCATAGAGCCATTCAACTTCAGCTTCTTCAGTGTTACTGGTTGGGGCATAGACTTGGATTACTGTGATATTGAATGGTTTGCCTTGGAAATGAACAGAGATCATTCTGTCATTTTTGAGATTGCATCCAAGTACTGCATTTTGGATACTTTTGTTGACCAGATGTATATTCCATTTCTTCTAAGGGATTCTGGCCCACAGTGGTAGATATTATGGTCATCTGAGTTAAATCACCCATTCCAGTCCATTTTAGTTCACTGATTCCTAGAATGTCAACATTCTCTATTGTCATCTGTTTGGCCACTTCCAATTTGCCTTGATTCATGGAGCTAACATTCCAGGTTCCTATGCAATATTGCTCTTTACAGCATCAGACCTTGCTTCTATAACCAGTCACATCCACAACAGGGTATTGTTTTTGCTTTGGCTCCATCCCTTCACTCTTTCTGGAGTTATTTCTCCACTGATCTCCAATTGCATATTAGGCAACAGACCTGGGGAGTTCCTTTTCAGTATCCTATCATTTTGCCTTTTCATACTGTTCATGGGGTTCTCAAGGCAAGAATACTGAAGTGGTTGCCATTCCCTTCTCCAGTGGACCACATTCTGTCAGACCTCTCCACCATGACCTGCCCATCTTGGGTGGCACCATAGGGCATGGCTTAGTTTCATTGAGTTAGACAAGGCTGTTGTACTAGTGTGATTAGATTGACTAGTTTTCTGTGTGATTAGATTGACTAGTTCAGTGTATCTGCCCTCTGATGCCCTCTTGCAATACCTACCGTCTTACTTGGGTTTCTCTTACCTTGGACATGGGGTATCTCTTCACGGCTGCTCCAGCAAAGTGCAGTCGCTGCTCCTTACATTGGATGAGGGGTATCTCCTCACTGCCGCCCCTCCTGACCTTGAACGTGGAGTAGCTTCTCTCAGCCCTCCTGCGCCTGCACAGCCACCGCTCCTTGGACCTGGGGTAGCTTCTCCCAGCCAGCGCCCTTGATCTTGGGAGTGGGGTAGTTCCTCTTGGCTGCCGCCTCTCGGGCATGGGGTCCTCCTGGCTTCTGCCCCTGATCTCAGACATGGGGTAGCTCCCCTGCTGAATGCCAATTCTTTATCTCAATAAAGGTAGAAGAAAAAATAAAAAGAAACAAAGAAAAGAAGAGAAAAGACAGCTCAGAGGAAAATACCAGTACTCACATTGGTGAATCCTGGAGATGATAAGAGTCATTTCCACCATAGATGATTTTTTAGAGCAATCACATGCCAGGCCAGATCAAATGGTGGAGAAATAGATGCATCATTTGATGGCATGTGTATACTGAATGAGTAAAAATAAATGGTAGCATGTTGGACACAGGGCTTCCCTTATGGATCAACTGGTAAACAATCCACCTGCAATGTGGGAGACCTGGGTTCAATCCTTGGATTGAGAAGATCCTCTGGGGAAGGGAACAGCTAACTACTCCAGTATTCTGGCCTGGAGAATTCCATGGACTTATAGTCCCTGGCTACAAAGAATATAATCAATCTGATTTCAGTGTTGACCATCTAGTGATGTCCATGTGTAGGGTCTTCTCTTGTGTTGTTGGAAGAGGGGGTTTGCTATGACCACTATGTCCTCTTGGCAAAATTCTATTAGGCTTTGCCTTGCTTCGTTCCTTATTCCAAGGCCAAATTTGCCTGTTACTCCAGCTATTTCTTGACTTCCTACTTTTGCATTCCAGTCCCCTATAATGAAAAGGATATCTTTTTTGGGTGTTAGTACTAAAAGGTCTCTTAGGTCTTCATAGAACTGTTCAACTTCAGCTTCTTCAGCGTTACTGCTTAGGGCATAGACTTGGATTACTGTGATATTGAATGGTTTGCCTTGGAAACAAACAGAGATCATTCTGTCATTTTTGAGATTGCATCCAAGTACTGCATTTTGGATGCTTTTGTTGACCATGATGGCTACTCCATTTCTTCTGAGGGATTCCTGCCTGTAGTAGTAGATATAATGGTCATCTGAGTTAAATTCACCCATTCCAGTCCATTTTAGTTTGCTGATTCCTAGAATGTCAACATTCACTCCTGCCATCTCCTGTTTGACCACTTCCAATTTGCCTTGATTCATGGACCTAACATTCCAGGTTCCTATGCAATATTGCTTTTTACAGCATTGGACCTTGCTTCTATCTCCAGTCATATCCACAATAGAGTATTGTTTTTGCTTTGGCTCCATCCCTTCATTCTTTCTGGAGTTATTTCTCCACTGATCTCCCATAGCATTTTGGGCACCTACCAACCTGGGGAGTTCCTCTTTCAGTATCCTATCATTTTGCCTTTTCATACTGTTCATGGGGTTCTCAAGGTAAGAATACTGAAGTGGTTTGCCATTCCCTTTTCCAGTGGAACACATTCTGTCAGACCTCTTAACCATGAGCTGCCTTTCCTGGGTGGGCGCACAGGGCATGGCTTAGTTTCATTGAGTTAGACAAGGCTGTTGTACTAGTGCGATTAGATTGACTAGTTCAGTGTGTCTGCCCTCTGATGCCCTCTTGCAACACCCACTGTCTTACTTGGGTTTCTCTTACCTTGGACGTGGGGTATCTCTTCACAGCTGCTCCAGCAATGTGCAGCTGCTGCTCCTTACTTTGGACGAGGGGTATCTTCTCACTGCTGCCCCTCCTGACCTTGAATGTGGAGTAGCTTCTCTCAGCCCTCCTGTGCCTGTGCAGCCACCACTCCCTGGACCTGGGGTAGCTCCTCCCGGCTGCTGTCCCTGACCTCAGATGTGGGGTAGCTCCTCCATGCCACCACCCCTGACCTCAGACACAGGGCAGCTCCTCTTAGCCACTGCCCCTTGGGCCTGGGGTCCTACCAGTTTCTGCCCCGACCTTGGCTGCACTTGTGGCTCAGAAAATGAGCTCCTTATTGCCAAATTCACACTTAAATTGAGGAAAGTAGGGAAAACCACTATACCATTCAGGTATGACCTAAATAAAATCCCATATGATTATACAGTGGAAGTGAGAAATAGATTTAAGGGACTAGACCTGATAGATAGAGTGCCTGATGAACTATGGAATGAAGTTCGTGACATTGTACAGGAGACAGGGATCAAGACCATCACCATAGAAAAGAAATGCAAAAACACAAAATGGCTGTCTGGGGAGGCCTTACAAAGAGCTGTGAAAAGAAGAGAAGTGAAAAGCAAAGGAGGAAAGGAAAGATATAAGCATCTGAATGCAGAGTTCCAAAAGCTAGCAAGAAGAGATAAGAAAGCCTTCCTCAGTGAGCAATGCAAAGAAATAGAGGAAAACAACAGAATGGGAAAGACTCAAGATCTCTTCAAGAAAATTAGAGATACCAAGGGAACATTTCACGCAAAGATGGGCTCGATAAAGGACATAAATGGTATGGACCTAACAGAAGCAGAAGATATTAAGAAGAGGTGGCAAGAATACACAGAAGAACTCTACAAAAAAGATCTTCATGAACAAGATAATCACAATGGTGTGATCACTCACCTAGAGCCAGACTTCCTGGAATATGAAGTCAAGTAGGCCTTAGAAAGCATCACTACAAACAAAGCTAGTGGAGGGGGTGGAATTCCAGTTGAATTGTTTCAAATCCTGAAAGATGATGCTGTGAAAGTGCTGCACTCAATCTGCCAGCAAATTTGGAAAACTCAGCAGTGGCCACAGGACTGGAAAAGTCGACTTTCATTACAACCTTTGGGGACAATATCAAATAATAATATCAAATAATGCTCAAACTATGGCACAATTGCACTCATCTCACACGCTAGTAAAGTAATGCTCAAAATTCTCCAAGCCAGGCATCAGCAATACGTGAACTGTGAACTTCCAGATGTTCAAGCTGGTTTTAGAAAAGGCAGAGAAACCAGAGATCAAATTGCCAACATTTGCTGGATCATCGAAAAAGCAAGAGAGTTCCAGAAATACATCTACTTCTGCTTTGTTGACTATGGCAAAGCCTTTAACTGTGTGGATCACAATAAACTGTGGAAAAATCTGAAAGAGATGGGAATACTAGACCACCTGACATGCCTCTTGAGAAACCTGTATGCGGGTCAGGAAACAACAGTTAGCAACATGGAACAACAGTCTTTACAAATAGGAAAAGGAGTATGTCAAGGCTGTATATTGTCACCCTGCTTATTTAACTGATATGCAGAGTACATCATGTGAAACGCTGGGCTGGATAAAGCACAAGCTGGAATCAAGATTGCTGGGAGAAATATCAATAATCTCACATATGCAGATGACACCACCCTTATGGCAGAAATGAAGAGGAGCTAAAAAGCCTGTTGATAAAAGTGAAAGAGGAGAGTGAAAAAGTTGGCTTAAAGCTCAACATTCAGAAAACAATCATGGCATCCGGTCCCATCACTTCATGGGCAATAGATGGAGAAACAGTGAAAACAGTGTCAGACTTTATTTTTTTGTGCTCCAAAATCACTGCAGATGGTGACTGCAGCCATGAAAATGAAAGACACTTACTCCTTGGAAGAAAATTTATTATCAACTTGGATAGCATATTGAAGAACTGAGACATTACTTTACCAACAAACGTCCATTTAGTCAAGGCTATGTTTTTTCCAGTGGTCATGTATGGATGTGAGAGTTGGACTGTGAAGAAAGCTGAATGCCGAAGAATTGATGCTTTTGAACTGTGGTGTTGAAGAAGACTGTTGAGAGTCCCTTGGACTGCAAGGAGATCCAACCAGTCCATCCTAAAGGAGATCAGTCCTGGGTGTTCTTTGGAAGGAATGATGCTGAAGCTGAAACTCCAGTACTTTGGCCACCTCATGTGAAGAGGTGACTCTTTGGAAAATACTTTGATGCTGGGAAGGATTGAGGGCAGGAGGTAAAGGGGACGACAGAGGATGAGATGGCTGGATGGCATTACCGACTTGATGGATGGGAGTTTGAGTGAACTCCGAGGGATGGTGATGGACAGGGATGCCTGGCATGCTGCGGTTCATGGAGTCGCAAAGAGTCAGACACGACTGAGCAACTGAACTGAACTGAACTGATAGTCCTTGGGGTCGCAAAGAGTCAAAGACATTCACTTCAACTTTATCATATTGGACCCAAGCTACCACAACTCTCATATGCAGTGACTGTAACTTTTTACTCTCCCATCCATACTTTCCTTTATTCCATAAACATACATGAAAATCCACACTGTGCCCTCAAATCCATTTGGTATTTAATTCATTTCTTTCCATTTATTTATAATTAATATTGAGCTACAATATAAACTATTTTTTTGTTGTTTTTTCTATGTCAACATCTATTTCCAATTTCCATTAAAATTGGTACAGAAAATCCCAATTGATGATGGTTCAACTCATAATTTTTTTTCAATTTTATGCTGGTGCAAAAGCAATACATATTCAGAAGAAATTGTAGTTTGAATTCTGTTTTTTTCCTAGACTAATAATAAATGCCGCATGATGATGTGTCATGATCCTGGATAGAATCAGTGAGCTGCATCTCCCAGTCAGCTATGTAACCGTGAGGGTAGACCAACATTCTGCACTTTCACTGCAATATTCAATAAAGTATGTAAGATATTCAGCAGTTTGGTATAAAATAGGCTTTGTGTGAGATAATTTTGAACAACTGTAGGCTATTATAAGTGTTCTTGGAACCTCTAAATTAGTCTAGGCTAAGATATGATTTTCAGTGGGTTAGCTGTATTAAATATATTTTCAACTTAAGATGTTTTCAACTTAAACTGGGTTTTTTGGGAGATAATCCACCTCATGGTAGGTCAAAAAAGTATATATTTTTCTGTGTATACTTTAATACCAAAAAAAGCACAAATTACCTTTACCAATAAGTAATATATTGAACAAAAAATAATTTGTTTTACTACATATGCATGGGATGTTATTTTTCCCTCCTTATAATTCTGTTTTTCTATTGCTGTAGTCAGTTGCTAATCAACTGGCTCTTTGTGACCCCATGGAGTGTAACATGCCAGGAAACCCTGTTCTTCACCATCTTCTGGAGCTTGCTCAAACTCCAATCCATTGATTCAGTGATGCCATCCAACCATCTCAACCTCTGATGCCCCCTTCTCCTTTTGTCTTCCACCTTTCCCAGCATCTGGGTCTTTTCCAATGAGTCAACTGTTCACATCAGGTGACCAAAGAATTGGAGCTTCAGCCTTAGCATCAGTTCTTCAATCTTAACATCAGGTTAACTGGTTTGATCTCCTTGCAGTCCAAGGGACTCAAACAGAACCACAATATGAAAACATCAGTTCTTTGTTGATCAGTCTTATTTATGGTCCAGCTGGGGCTTCCCTGGTGGCTCAGAGGTTAAAGCGTCTGCCTCTGATGCGGGAGACCCGGGTTCGATCCCTGGGTCGGGAAGATCCCCTGGAGAAGGAAATGGCAATCCACTCCAGTATTCTTGCCTGGAGAATCCCATGGGCGGAGAAGCCTAGTAGGTTACAGTCCACGGGGTCACAAAGAGTCGGACACGACTGAGTGACTTCACCTCACCTCACCTCTCACATCTATAAATGACTACTGGAAAAACCATAGTTTTGACTAGATGGATCTTTGTTGGCAAAGTAACATCTCTGCTTTTTTTATGCTGTCTAGATAATGGCACCCCACTCCAGCACTCTTGCCTGGAAAATCCCATGGGCGGAGGAGCCTGGTAGCTGCAGTCCATGGGGTCGCGAAGAGTCGGACACAACTGAGCGACTTCACTTTCACTTTTCACTTTCATGCATTGGAGAAGGAAATGGCAACCCACTCCAGTGTTCTTGACTGGAGAATCCCAGGGATGGGGGAGCCTGGTGGGCTGCTGTCTATGGGGTCGCACAGAGTCGGACACGACTGAAGCGACTTCAGCAGCAGCAGCAGCAGGTAGGTTATAGCTTTTCTTCCAAGGAGCAAACGTCTTTTAATTTCATGGTTGCAGTCACCATCCACAGTGATTTTGGAGCCCAAGAAAATAAAGTCTGTCACTGTTTCCATTGCTTCCCCATCTATTTGCCATGAAGTGATGGCACTAGATGCCATGATCTTAGTCTTTTGAAAGTTGAGTTTTAAACCAGAATTTTCATTCTCTTCTTTCCTTCTCCTCAAGAGGCTCTTTAGTTTCTCTTCACCTTCTGTCATTAGAATACTATCATCTGCATATCTGAAACTGATACTTCTCTCAGCCTTCTTGATTCCAGCTTGTGATTCCTCCACCACAGCATTTCACATTATGTACTCTGCATATAAGTTAAATAAGCAGGGTGACAATATGCAACCTTGTCATACTCTTTTCTCAATTTTGTACCAGTCTGTTGTTCCATGTCCAGTTCTAACTGTTGCTTCTTGACCCTATATAGGTTTCTCAGGAGACAGATAAGATGTTCTGGTACTCCCATCTCTTTAAGAATTTTTGACAGTTTGTTGTTTTTCTGAATCTGATGTAAAATTATTAGCAAAAGATTTCAAATAATCTATTTAGTGTTTTGTTTCCTAGCACAACGTTCAGTGCATTTCTACCAAATTAGTAATTCTAAAAAAGAATGTGTGCTGTGAAAACTTAAACATAATTTTTCTGGTTTGTTTTTTACTTTCCTATAAGCACTTATGATTAGTGTTTGAGCAAATATGTTTTTGAATTTGCAAATACAAAATTTATACTTTAGAAGTAAATTAGATATTCAAGGGCAAGTTCTACCAGCATATCATTGCTAACAAATAATATTTACATATTTGGAATCTTGAGAATTTTTTTAGAATTAATCATATCATGATTCTAAATCAACCTGAAAACAGATAGAGCTACATTAAAATGAAAATAAGGCTAATAATCTATTATGTCTCTACTAAAATGTTTGCTCCTATGATAGTGGGTGCCAGTATTTTATGACAGCTCTTCCAGAAATTATTGTTTTTTTCTCCATCATTTTTGTTCCTTTAGTATCCTGCTATATATTCCTCAAACTATTTTCTCACTCATCAGAAAATTATTTAAATACAAACAGTAGAAAAGCTAATGTAAGCAGTGGAAAAATTTGACTGTTTTATTCTCAAATCTCTATGATTTAATATGAAGTTTACAGTATGTGGTTATAATTATTCCTCTCATACAAACTTTCATAAATAAAAAAGGTATATTTTCCTTTGATATGAAAAAGGAAAAGTAGGAAAGGGTTTATCTTCTTCAACAGACTTTTTTCCTCCAAGAAATTAACATAGCTGTGGATTTGCTTCAGTTGAATAACCTGCTTTTAATGCACAAAATCAGACATGGAAGGGATTAGGCACTTACATTTAGTGAGGAGAAAAGTTTTGAGATGTCTTAGATTTTTCTGAAGGGAAATATTGAGGTATATATATATAATTGCTGTAGAAAGATGCATCCACTAAGTTTTCAACTATTTTCCTGCAACTTATCATATATTTGTAGTATTTATTTATAGGCTCAAAAGTAAAATATTAAAAAAATATATAAAATTTATTGGAAACCTGATTTAAAGAAGTAAAACAATGAGAAAAATTTTTAAAAAATTACTTCTCTACTTTATAAAGTTATGTTGGAAACTGTCTTTTGAGTGCCAATTTATAATTTCTCAGCCACATAATTTCTAATTTTTAAATCAGAATTTATTAAAGGTATTAAATTCCTAGTACTTGTGTAAGATTTAATTCAGGGTATAAGATTCACAGGTAAAAGTGTATAATCTTGATATTTGAAGTCTAAGAATGCTAAGATTACAGCTTTGCAGGGTTTATCAATATGGTGAAATTCATTATATATATTCTGATTACATATCTGGTTGAGTATTCACAATGTCTTTGAATACTGGATTCTAAAACTTTATAACCATTAATGTATCAAAATATCTTAAGAGAGAGTTACAGATAAGCAATCAGAATTTGAAGAAATCTAAAAAGACTTCTTGTCTCAAAGCATAGTTCCTGTTAGTTTTTTACCAGTTTGGACTCATTATTACTCAGATTTGTGACCAACTGTAGCCCTAACACTGAGGTGTATGTATTCTAGAGTATATTCTATATTGAATTGTAGGGTAATAGAAGAATCTAGGTAAATATGGAACACCTGCCTAAAGCATCAATATTAATCAAAGACTAGAGCAGATGCCAGATTTAGTAAACAAATAAATACAAGCTTGAGAGCCTATTTCAATTTCAGATAAAAATAATTTTAAAGGGAAATCTGTCCTTTGGAATATTTGGGACATACTTATACTATTTAAAAAATTGTCAATGAACTGAAATCCAAATTTAACTGTGAGTCCTGATTTTACCTGAAACACTAATTAAAGTAATAACAGAAACATGAAGTATATTAACAGATACAAATTACAAATGCAGATTGCTGCTGCTGCTGCTAAGTCGCTTCAGTCGTGTCCGACTCTGTGCGACCCCATAGACAGCAGCCCACCAGGCTCCCTCGTCCCTGGGATTCTCCAGGCAAGAACACTGGAGTGGGTTGCCATTTTCTTCTCCAATGCATGAAAGAGAAAAGTGAAAGTGAAGTCGCTCAGTCGTTTCCGACTCTTAGCGACCCCATGGACTGCAGCCTACCAGGCTCCTTCACCCACGGGACTTTCCAGGCAAGAGTACTGGAGTGGGGTGCCATTGCTACATTTAATGTAACTTAACAATAAAACAAAGTGATTTAATCATATTTCCTTTAGAGTAATATTGGATTTCTAGAACTGCCATTATTTCCTCCTTTTGGATGACTTATTTGTTTTTATTTTTAGTGAATATAATAACACTTAACATGAAATCTACCATCTTAACAAAATGTAAGTGCAGAATATAATATGCTAACTTCATTACATAGTGTTGTATAGTAGATTTCTGCAAATTATTAACTTGCATAACTGAAACTTTGTACCTATTGAACAGCAAATCTTGTTTCCTTCTCCCCCAGGCAACCATTTTACTTTCTGCTTCTCTGAATTTGACTGCTTTAGGTACCTCAAATAAGTAGAATCATGCCCTTTTTGTGATCAGCTTGTTTCATTCAACATAATGTCCTCTAGGTTCACCTATGTTGTAAAAAAGGGCATCATATCTTTTTGTTCAAGCTGAAAAATATTAAATTTTATGTATATATCACATTTTGTTCATTCATTCATCCATCAGTGGACATTTAGGTCTTGGCTACTGTGAATAAATAGTTTTGCAATAAACATGAAAGTGCAAATATCTCTTTGCAATCCTGATTTCAGTATTTGGCATACATACCCAGAGAGTGGGGTTGCTGTATTGTACCATAATTTTATTTTAAAATTTATTTTAAAACCTCTATACTGCTTTCCGTACCAGCTACACCATTTTACATGCCACTAATAGTGCACAAGAGTTCCAATTTCTCCATATCCTCCTCAATATATATAAATGTAATGATATACAGAAGCATATAGCACATATATGAATGATATATGTATTATATACCTGTATTAATGATATATATATATATATTATGTAGATGTATATTTATAATAGCCTTCCTAAAATTTATAAAGAAATATCTCATTACAGTTTTTTCTTATTTTTCCTGATGATTAGTAATGTTGAACATCTTTTTATGTTTCATTTCACCTACCTGTTAGAGTGGGGTTGCTGTATTGTACCATAATTTTATTTTAAAATTTATTTTAAAACCTCTATACTGCTTTCCGTACCAGCTACACCATTTTACATGCCACTAATAGTGCACAAGAGTTCCAGTTTCTCCATATCCTCCTCAATATATATAAATGTAATGATATACAGAAGCATATAGCACATATATGAATGATATATGTATTATATACCTGTATTAATGATATATATATATATTATGTAGATGTATATTTATAATAGCCTTCCTAAAATTTATGAAGAAATATCTCATTACAGTTTTTTCTTATTTTTCCTGATGATTAGTAATGTTGAACATCTTTTTATGTTTCATTTCACCTACCTGTTGGCCATTTAGTCTTCTTTGAATAAATATCTATGCAAGTGTGCAGTCTATTTGTTGGCCGGGTCATTTTCTTTAACTTTTTATTTTAGATTGGAGTATGTGTGTGCTTAGTCACTTAGTCATGTCCTACTCTTTGTGACACCATGGACTGTAACCCACTAGGCTCCTTTGTCCATGGGGATTCTCTAGGCAAGAATATTGGAATGGGTTGCCATGTCCTCTTCCAGGGGATCTTCCCAATCCAGGGATCAAACCCAGGACTCCTACATTGCAGGCAGATACTTTACCATCTGAGCCATCAGAGATTGGAGTATAGCGTATTAACAATGTTTTGATAGTTTCAGGTGTACAGCAAAGAAACTCAGCCATACATATGCATATATCCATTCTCCCCCATTCTATCTCCTCCCCTCCAGGCTACCATACAACATTGAAATTTCCTGTGCTACACAGTAGGCTCTTGTTGATTATCCATTTTAAATATAGCAGTGTGTACATGTCAATACCAAACTCCCAAATTCTCCCTTCCCCACACCCTTATGCCCTGGTAACCATAAATTTGTTCTCTAAGTCTGTGAGTCTGTTTCTGCTTTATAAGTAAGTTAATTTGTCTAATTTCTTTTTAGATTTGGCATATAAGTGATATCATATGATAAACCTCTTTGACTTACCTCACTTAGTATGACAATCTCTAGATCCATCCATGTTGCTGCAAATGGCATTGTTTTATTTTCTAATGGTTGACAAATATTCCATTGTATGTATGTACCACATCTTCTTTATCTATTCCTCTCTCGATGTACATTTAGGTTGCTTTCATGTCATGGCTATTGTAAACAGTACTGTAGTGAACACTGGGGTTTATTTATCCTTTTGAAGCATGTTTTTCTCTGGGTATATGTCCAGAAGTGGGATTATAGGGTCATAAACAGCCACTGTGGAGAACAGTTTGGAAGTTTTTAACTGGATTATTATTGTTTGATATTGAATTGCATGTGCTTTTTAAAAAATACATATTTTGGATAATAACTTTAAAAATATATGTCTAGAAAATAATTTCTTCTTTTACTTAGATTGCATTTTCATTCCATTGATTCCCTTTGCTGTTCAGAGCTTTTCAATTCAATACAATCTCATTTTGCTTTTGTTGCTTATGCTTTTGTATCATATTCAAAGGATTATTGCTAAGCCTGATGTCATGAAGCTTTCCCTCTGAGTTGTCTTCTAAGAGTTTTATAGTTTCAGATAGTTACATTTTATAGTTACATTTAAATATTTAATACATTTAAAGTTTATTCTTGGGTATGGTGTAAGATAGGAATTCGACTTTGTTCTTTGCCATGCCGCTATTCAGTTTTCCCAACACTATTTATTGAAGAGATCATTTTTCCCTCATTATATATTCTTGGCTGACTTATTGATGAGCCACTGGTCATATATTCATGAGTATTTCTAGGCTATATTCTGTCCCATTGGTCTATATGTCTGCTTTTAATGCAATGCCATATACTGTTTTAATTACCACAGCTTTGTAGTATGATATGAAATCAGAAAGCTTAATATTTCCAGCTTTGTTCTTCTTTCTTGAGATTATTTTACTGTAGCAAGCCTTCCCATTCCTTTTTTTTTTTTTTTGTTCCTAGCTATCCAAGAATTCATATCAAACTTTTTTTTTTTTTTTTTTTTTAGTGCTGCTAGATAGAGGCCAACCCATTAGGGAGCTCACTGAAAGACAGGGGACTTTAGTTCTTCACTCCATTGGGATTAATATAGTTTCTTAACTGAATTCTGGACCTCTCATAAAGTATTTTAGTCCCTTGACTGGTGATTCTGTTTGGAAATAAGAGCTGAAACTTCCTCTTCTGTCGTTTTGCTGATGACACTTTCCCCAAAATTTTAGCCATCGTCTACTCATTATTCTGAGGACTCAGTTTGATGGAAGTTTTGCCAAGGCTTTTTGTAAATGCAAAGAACTTTGTGTGCAGAGTTAAAAATGTGGCTGCTAATTCCTTGACACTTCTCTATGAAAATATAGGATCCATACTTTCCTTGAAACTGGACAAATCTTGCAGTGTTTGGAGTAGTCAAATACACTGAGAATTAAGGTAATGTTTCTGTCTTGGGTTGAAAACAACATTTTCTCTTGAACTCCTGAGATGTCATGTCAGAAGTGTACCATTCTATGGTCTAAATAGTCTGAGAAGCTCAAGTTTCTTAGTAGACTTCATTTGGACATTCTAATCTACAATTCATATATGCCTAACCTTCTAGACATCCCAGTTCAGGGGCTAGTTTTGTGTGTGAAAAACCCTATAAATAATTTCATTCCCTTGTTAGTTAGGCAACTCCAAGCAGTTTAAGTCTTTTGAGCAAAGTCCCCAGACATTGTAGAGTAGATACAAGGCATCCCTGCTATGCCCTATCTGAATTTCTTACTAGTTGTTTTCATTCCACCAAGCTTTGTAGCAGTTTGTAACTTAGCAACTGATAATTGAGATGGTATAAAACTAAAAAGCTTAGTGTTAACTCTTCCTAATACAATAATAGGGATTTTTTTAAGTATTCTTATTTTTTAAAATATTTTCAGAATTGAGAGTAGAAAGACAGCTTAGAGTAATTTAGTTTGAGTTGCTTAAAATTTAATATGCCTATGAATCACCTGAAGATCTTATAAAAATGCTACTTTTGACTCAGTAGTTCAAATGTGGGGATAAAATGGGACAGAAAATAAATGCCCATATAATGCCAAGGCTGTTGGTCCCTGGGCCATCCTTTGAATTGTGTACCTCTACTTCACTTCCTTCATTTTGAATTTGACAAAATTTAGATGAGTGATTAAATAGTTGTCTCAAATTGACAGATATACGATAACAAGCCATGTTGTATTCCTCAAGAGAGTCATGGTCTTGGGTTGTGGGTCATCAAGAAAGAATTATAAATAATAGAGAAGAACTTTATTATTTGGTGATATCCCATATTCTAGTCACTATGTTTTATATATAGATAGAGAGAGCGATAGAGAGATATAGGTGATATAGATATAAATACAATCTCACTTTTTCTTCACTATAATACTTCAAGGCAGATAATTTTATACTCAAACTGGAGAAGATAAATTTAATGTCTAGAGAGACCGGTGACCTTTTAGAAAAGTTAGAAGAAACAGGGTTTGAATCCAAGGATTTTGTGTCTAAAAATTTGCATTTTGCTTATGGGCACTGAGGGATGAATTTCTTATTGTGGCCATGTTTTAAAAAAAAGAAGTGTCATAGAAAACAAAGGGATAAAGAAACATATAATTTCATGTTTATATATATATATATATATATATATATATGAATAAGAAATATAAAGTTCCTCTAGGGGAAAATAGTCATGTGCTTTCAGTTTTTTAAAGGGTAATCTTCAAAGTTGAAAAGCATGAGCACATAAATATACAATGAATGTGTGTCAAAAAGTTTATTCAACTAATTAGTGAGGTAACCAGTCAAATATTAAAGTTGGTTCAGAGAGCATATGAAGTGCTAAGAATGCATTGGTAACTAATAAAAAGTGGTAGAGTAAGGCCGCTAGGTTAAATACAAAACTGGTTATTGTTCTACAAGGTAATAAGACCAAATCTTATTGGTTACAGCTTTTTTTTTTTTTTTTTCCACTGAATGATTATAGACATATACATCCAACAAAAGTATGAAAGTAGTAAGGAACTTCACCAAATCTGGGCACTTAAATTAATTATCTTAACTTTCCTTTCCATGGTGACAATAAAAAGTCTCCAAGAGTCATTTGTAATTGCAAAAAGGATCAGGTTTTTTTATGCTTAGGCACTACAAATTTAGAGCTATATAAATCTGAAACAAGAGGGAAGGGGGCAAGGCACAATGATTTAAAGAGTAACTTGGTCACAGGACCCAACAAAAATTGGTTAAAAACAACTAGGCAGAAGATTTGACTTCCAGTAGACCTTGAACCTCATAATATACTCATTGTAATATATTTGGAGGCTAAATGACACATCAACCAATGCCTTGATAGTTCTGAGGCCAACCATCAAAGGTAAAAAAGTGGATATTGGTCCAATTCTCCAAAGTAATTAAAATAAAACTTGCCTTCATTAGCCTACAAAATTATTCAGCCCATGAAAAATAATCAGGTTCTCTCTCATCTTCTGAGATGGCCCAAACTGTCTGCAGAGTGTATTTTTCTCTAAATAAATCTACTTCTTACCTATGATTTTGTCTCTCACTGAATTCTTTCTGTGATGAGACATCAAGAACCTCCAATTCACTGGAAACACAGCTATTCCAGCCTTCACCAACCATGGCCCTGATTGGTCAGTCATCAACATGGAGACAAAACCAGCAAAAGGATTATGACTCACTGAAGCTTTAAGAGATGTTGTCAGGGAGGAACAGATTTCCTCTACAATTCTAGGTTTTCATGGCTGTTAATTAATTTATCATGAGACAGATTAAAAAGAGAAAATCAAACAAAATTGCAATAACAGGTATACATGGGAGAAACCCAGGAAAACTAAATGACTTGTCAAAATGGTCAAAACCCTCATCAGTTAAAGACAAAGGAAGATGTTGAGGGTAGTGATTTAGGACTTCAAAAGCCAGGAAGACAATTCATACTAGAGAAGGAAAAGCAAGTGTTTTATACACAAATATTTGCTTGGCATGCAAAGACATGTGAAGACATAGAGTGGACTCTGATCTCTAGGCCTCAATGAGTTTTCTTCCACCACCACGTATTTTTTTGTAGATATCTCTGGCTATAGCTCTATTTAGGGAAAAGATCCTTTGTCTAAATTATTTAGGCTGCTAATATGCTGAATCTTTTCTTTCCTCCTTTGCTTTTCACCTCTCTTCTTTTCACAGCTATTTGTAAGGGCTCCTCAGACAGCCATTTTGTTTTTTTGCATTTCTCTTCCGTAGGGATGGTCTTGATCACTGTCTCCTGTACAATGTCCATAGTCCATAGTCCTCACTCCATAGTCCATCAGGCACTCTATCTATCAGATCTAGGCCCTTAAATCTATTTCTCACTTCCACTGTATAATCATAAGGGATTTGATTTAGGTCATACCTGAATGGTCTAGAGGTTTTCCCTACTTTCTTCAATTTAAGTCTGAAATTGGTAATAAGGAGTTCATGATCCGAGCCACAGTCAGCTCCTGGTCTTGTTTTAGTTGACTGTATAGAGTTTCTCCATCTTTGGCTGCAAAGAATATAATAAATCTGATTTCAGTGTTGACCATGTAGTGATGTCCATGTGTAGAGTCTTCTCTTGTGTTGTTGGAAGAGGGGGTTTGCTATGACCAATGTGTTCTCTTGGCAAAATTCTGTTAGGCTTTGCCCTACTTCATTCCTTATTCCAAGGCCAAATTTGCCTGTTACTCCAGGTGTTACTTTTACATTCCAGTCCCCTATAATGAAAAGGACATCTTTTGGGGGTGTTAGTTCTAAAAGATCTTGTAGGTCTTCATAGAACCATTCAACTTCAGCTTCTTCAGCGTTACTGGTTGGGGCATAGACTTGGATTACTGTGATATTGAATGGTTTGCCATGGAAATGAACAGAGATGATTCTGTCATTTTGGAGACTGCATCCAAGTACTGCACTTCGGACTCTTTTGTTGACCATGATGAAAAGCAAAGGAGAAAAGGAAAGATATAAGCATCTGAATGCAGAGTTCCAGAGAATAGCAAAAAGAGATAAGAAAGCCTTCTTCAGTGAGCAATGCAAAGAAATAGAGGAAAAGAAAAGAATGGGAAAGACTCGAGATCTCTTCAAGAAAATTAGAGATACCAAGAGAATATGTCATGCAAAATACCAAGGGAACATTTCATGCAAAGATGGGATAAAGGACAGAAATGGTATGGACCTAACAGAAGCAGAAGATATTAAGAAACATATTGAAAAGCAGAGACATTACTTTGCTGACTAAGGTCCATCTAGTCAAGGCTATGGTTTTTCCAGTCGTCATGTATGGATGTGAGAGTTGGACTGTGAAGAAGGCTGAGCGCCGAAGAATGGATGCTTTTGAACTGTGGTGTTGGAGAAGACTCTTGAGAGTCCCTTGGACTGCAAGGTGATCCAACCAGTCCATTCTGAAGGAGATCAACCCTGGGATTTCTTTGGAAGGAATGATGCTAAAGCTGAAACTCCAGTACTTTGGCCACCTCATGCGAAGGGTTGACTCATTGGAAAAGACTCTGATTCTGGGAAGGATTGGGGGCAGGAGGAGAAGGGGATGACAGACAATGAGATGGCTGGATGGCATCAGGACTCAATGATAGTGAGTCTGAGTGAACTCCGGGAGTTGGTGATGGACAGGGAGGCCTGGCGTACTGCAATTCATGGGGTCACAAAGAGTTGGACACCACTGAGCAATTGAACTGAACCTAATATGCTGAATGTATTCAAAGTCTCCGTTGTGTCTGACTCTTTATGAGTTCGTGGACTGTAGCCCATTAGGCTCTTCTGTCCATGGGATTCTCCTAGCAGGGATACTGGAGTGGGTTACTATTTCCTCCCCCAGGGCATCTTTCCAACCTGAATATTGAACGTACATCTCGTGGGAATTAGAGTGAAGGTCTCTTTCTTCTGTAACTGTTAGGATTAGCACACTGATTGAAACCGCCAACCCTGTCCAGGCACCATAGTAACCATTTTTGTGAGTTGTTTTATGACAGGAGGTCCTGAGAAGGAATACAGAACTAATAAGCCACTGCCAACCAGAAGAGTTCAGGAAAGTTCAAAAGGAGACACCGCGTGTCCATCCACTTCCCAGAATCCCTCTCCCCAGCATCCATCTTGGCCCAGTGATGTGTACACCACCAGGAAAGACCCTGAATTAGAATGACTGGCCAAAGACCACCCAGAAACTAATCCTATCACTATAAAACCTGAGACTGTGAGCCACAGGGCAGAGCAATCCTCCTGGGTTCCCTTACCCTACTGCTCTCCACCCAGATGCCTTTTCCAATAAAATCTCTTGCTTTGTCAGCACATGTGTCTCCTTGGACAATTCATTTCCGAGTGTTAGACAAGAGCCCAGTTTTGGGCCCTGAAAGGGGTCCCCTTTCCTGCAACAAATGATGACTCTGGTGGGTCTCTTCTTTGCTGAGACTGGCATCCTGACCACTCGGGGTACTGAAAGGCCAGCTTGACTGCCAATGGACCAGACCCAGCAGCCACAACTGGGACCCTTTTGTCCCTGGTCTCCTCATTTCATAGACAACTGTCCAGAGTGCCCTGACTCGTAAGGAACAAGAGACTTTATTGGCCTCTCTCCCCTTCCCTCTCTCTTTCCTCTTCTTAACCCTTCCTATTCTTCCCTGTTTTGCTAGCCCCTCAGTCCTGGACTCAGGAATCTGGTTGAAGGGCCTCAGCCTGAGCTGAGGATTGGAGACTGATCACCTCCTCTTGGCAGAGAACTTGAATTCTGGTTCTGTTCTGGTAGGGCCGAGTTCCAGTCCTCCCTCCTCTGGAGGCCTAGGGTAAAGTCCCATAACACCTGGGTATCTGCAGGTGCCAGGAGACATCTGTAAGGCCAACCCTTTCACCCCCTTCTCCCTCCTCCTCCCACTTTTTCTTTCAACCTGGCTTCCTTTCCTCCCTTTGAAATGTTTGATTTAAGGGAGTATCTGATGAAGACTACCAGGTCTATATGTGTGTTTTAACTCTGTGCTCTGTGTTGTGATTTTTGAGGCCATTTTGCTTTGTCTGGCTACTATTTGGTTTAGACCTGCCGCCATTTCATTAGAACTTGATTTTCTTTCTTTGTGCCTTGAGACCAGGTCTCTGGCTCTGATCTCAGGAACAATTATCTAGACCATCTCTAACCCCTGAGACTGAGGACAAATGGGAAAAAGTCTTTAAAAGTTATTTACTCCAACTGTTTTTTATAAACTAGTAAATTTTATATTGCAATATCTAATTCATGACTAAACTTAGAAAATGAAGCTAGATCTTGCACTGTGTCTGTCTAAATATGTCTTGGTATGTCTTTGTCTCTGGGTAATGTTTTTGAGGTTAATTTGTAAATGAGCTCTATTTATTTGGCTTAAAAAAAGGTAAGCACTTACAAATCAAATAATTCTAAATTAAACAATAAATTCCAGGTTCATATGAACTGGGAAATATTCAGTGCTAAATACCTGATATTAATGTTTGTTTGTTGACCTAATATAGACACCTCTTAGAGTAATTAACATTAAGTAGAATACTTTCATTGTCCCTAGGTTTAATATAAGTTAAATATTATATCTGTTACAAGTTTGTTAACAAGGAAATTACCTCGAGTGAAGAAACTTCTAAAACAATGTAAATGAGATATGAACTTTTATATAAACTCTATTAAGAATAATTATTCTTTTAGAAATATCTGTCTAAAACAGTCTCTCCAGATTGGTATAACTTAAATTTCTAAGGGTTGTGCCAAGTGTGCTAAGTGTTAGAAGTCTATTGAATAGTTTAGTCATTTCCAAATAAGATAAGGTTTTGAAACATTTACTACTAAACACTAATTTCCTTTTACAGAGAAACAGAGATTTGGGACTATAAGTGAATACTGTTTGTTGCCATCCTAAAATGTTCTAAGAAAGCAAGAGTTTTAGAAATTACCACTGGTATTTATACTTATCAATCTATAAAATATATAAAAGTTAGTTCTTGGTTGCTAAAGGAAAAGAGGAAGTGTGTTTTCAGTTAAAAAAAAAAGTATGAAAAATACTAAAAAGAGTTACACATGATCAGGATTTTCTAAAATTGGATTACAATTAGTTAGATAAATGGATTTTGTTAGGAATGACACAGCCATAAGAAAACTGGTTAGAGCCAATTAGGTCCAAGATGGTGGATCTGACTTTCACTAGACCTTGAGCCTTGGTATTTACACCCATTGTGACATATCAACAAGCTAAATGATACACCCATCAACGTTGACTATATCTGACCGAATGTTCTGAACCCTTTTAATTGATCTTTTTGATAAAACTTCCTAAATAATTCTTTTGAAGTTCTTTTACCTCTAGCTAACTTTGGCATGCTTCCGAAGCCCCTGAAACATCCCAAAGAGAGATATTAAACTGTGTTTATTTGGTTGGTTAAATTACATGGAAAAGATTATCAAATGAGTAATAAATCCACTCATGTTATAATGTATGGTAAAATTACTAATACAGATATCCTAGAAATTATATGGAGTTCTTAACATTCTGATATGTTCTGGTATTCTAATGGAATACCTGATGACTTCACAAAAGTTAACAAAAGGACTGAATGAACCAGTGACTATGCTTATATCTTTTATGGTATCTGTCTGAAAAATTACCGGTTTGAATCTTATGTTTTCCAGAAGTAGGGGAAAACCTTCCTCTCAAACTAATTATGACAATACTTGTTAAAATTATACGTTCTAAACAAAACAATTTTATATTTTCTCTCTGACACCTCCAGAAGTTGGAAACTCAAAAGTCTTCTCCAACACCACAGTTCAAAAGCATCAATTCTAGTAACACTAGAAAACTGGGCTATGTGCCTTATAGATGGTGGTGCCAATATATAATTTCCCTGGAAGATAATGATTCTACAGAGTAGACTAAGTCAGATGACCTGAGATATACTGTGCTACATCTAATGGAAGCTCTTAACTTAAGTCTTACTTATGACTGTGCTAATACTACTGGCTATGTTATTTGTATTTCACCTGTTTTACAAAATTGCTGTTTCTTACACTGTCAAATGTGTGTCTGAGGCCTCTAATAGAATAATATATAGTCCCATATGAGATTGATGATTGTAACAGTATATAACTCTAGATATGGGAAGAAGCAACAAAAGGGAATATTTTCCTGGGCCAAGAGGCTAGTAAGAGAATTTTGGATACTCTTTTATGGAGTAGTCTAGTAACACCACATTTAGTGGCCTGTCAACAAAACCTTTGCCAAACCTGAGAATGGACATTTTCAGCACCGTGGGATAAAATGGTCATGAAATGCCCCCCTTAAAATCATGGTCAAGTTAATGAGCAAAAATGGGCTCTTCCAACTGAAGACTGAGACTTGCCATCTACGTCTACAAAGATTAAATCATGGCCGCTGCAACTGCCGACTTTCAACACCCCTGAAAGGAGTTCGGGTTGAAAATCAGGAATAAGGCACTCTGTGCTCTGGGAAAAACTGGCAGAACAGGTCTTCAGATAGTTAGATCTTTTCAGGAGAAGATTTTATGAGTCCCAATTTTTGCATCTTCTCATACCTAGAGAAACACTGACATTATTAACAGTGAAATCTGCTTTGGCTAGTATGAAAAAGTTTACAATTAAAAGTCAAATAGAGTAGCCATGGTTCAGATATCCTGGGAAATAACTAGGTGAAGCTATGGGTGTACTTTCAGATTAAACCTTGTATTGCTAAACACTTGAGTTTTCTGAGTTGTGTCAGGCTTGGATGCCACCATCCTCTAAACAATGTCTGCTGGAAGCTAGTAACTGCAACCTTACTTTTTATAAAACTAGGCAACTGGCTACCTGGCTACAAGTCTCCCTGAAGTGTCACGTCCAGACTGGGTTTCAGGCCTATTCTTCTAAAAAGAAATGAGATTTATTTTGTCTATTAAATTCCAGCTATCACTCCTCCAACTACTTCTAATTGGGTCTGTTACACCAAAATGCAGACCAAAGGATTGTGATTTTAATCATAAAGGCTCAGATCTAGGACTTGGAACTCAGGAATACTTCCAATTCTGTGTCTCTTCTCCAAGCTGAGGCAGTCCTATGCTCCATTTTGACAGGAAGTTATCACAGTCATAGTTGCCTATTTCCTTAAATTAAAACTGAGTAGAGCTCTGTGGGGCTCTGGAGTAGAGATCTGTTCTGTGTTCTCCATTTCTTGTCTGTAGGATATAGGCTTCATTCAGCCTCCTTGACCTTCCCTGGGTCCCAAAGTGTGTATTCAAACAATTGCTAATCAGGGAAGGGAGGAAATACAGAAACAGAGGAGAAAGAATCAAATGGTGGTACAGCCTAGAGACAGGGTCCTCGTTCCTACTCAAAGAAATATACATAATAATGTCTTTGACTTCTACAGAACTGGAGCCCCCACTCAGGTGGAAGATGATAACTTCAGACTGAACACAAGATTCCTGGAGCATAGTTCTATTGCTTCACCACCAACCAATAAAAAATAAAAATAAAAAAAGGTCACAAACCCTGCAGCCCTCACCCCAAATGTTGCCTCCTGTTTCTGGGGACCAGTGATGATCATCCTGTTAGGTCTCCTGTTTGGCCCCTTTCTATTTCATCTCTGAGAGGAGCCTACAGTTTGAAACTAAATTGCTGTTAGTACAAAGGTAGAAACTGGTTTCAGATGTGGAACACCCCAACTTAGATCAGGTAGAGAGAGACTTCTGCTCTGCTAAGCAGGCCTACACCCATGCACAGCAGGAAGAAATTACGGTAGAAAGAGACCTCCACCCCAATTCCCAAGAAGTATCTTGACTATGAAGTCTCTCAGGGGGGAGTTGTTAGGGGAAGCACACTGATTGAAACCGCCCACCCTGGCCAGGCACCATAGTCGGAACTAATAAGCCACCACCAACCTGAAGAGTTCAGGAAAGGTCAAAATGAGACACCACATGTCCGTTCACTTCCCAGAATCCCTCTCGACTGCATCCATCTTGGGTGAGGGATGTGTGAGCCACCAGGAAAGACTCTGAATTAGAGCGATTGGCCAAAAGCCACCCGAAAACTAATCCCATCACCATAAAACCTGAGACTGCAAGCTGCACAGCAGAGCAGTCCTCCTGGGTTCTTACCCTACTGCTCTCCACCCAGGTGCCCTTTCCCAATAAAATCTCTTGCTTTGTCAGAACATGTGTCTCCTCAGACAATTCATTTCTGAGTGTTAGACAAGAGCCCAGTTTTGGGCCCTGAAAGGGGTCCCTTTTCCTGCAACATAACTACTTCTTGCTGAGATGGTTTTAGTACTGCCTAGTAGAGTAGTAGTCTCTCTCCGCTTGATCTAAACTGAAGTATTCTGTTCCTGAAACCAGCATTTACCCAGATAGTGAAAACAATTTAGTCTGAAACTGCTAGACTTTGTCAAGGATGAACCTTGTAAGCACTTGAAACAGACAGGGGCCATATGGGAGGCCCAATAGGATGGTCATCACCAGACCCAGAAAAGGAAGCAAACTTTGAGGTAAGGGCTGCAAGATGTGTGACTTTCTTTTGATTGATTGGTAAAGAGGTAACAGAGTGATGCTGCAGAGATAGTCTCAGCCTGAAGTTATCATCCTCCATCTGGGTGGCTGCCAAAGATTTGTAGAACTCAAATATATTGTTATACATTTACTCCTTGAAGAGGAATCAGGACTCTGCTCCAAGCCTGCATCATCATTTGATTGCTCCTTCCCTGCTTCTGTATTCTCTCCCTTAGCAAACACTTGAATCTTCCCTTTAGAATGGATGAAGTTCAAGGAGTTTGAATGAAGTCTCAGTTCAGTTCAGTTCAGTCGCTCAGTCGTGTCCGACTCTTTGCGACCCCATGAATCGCAGCACGCCAGGCTTCCCTGTTCATCACCATCTCTCGGAGTTCACTCAGACTCACATCCATCGAGTCAGTGATGCCATCCAGCCATCTCATCCTCTGTCGTCCCCTTCTCCTCCTGCCCCCAATCCCTCCCAGCATCAGAGTCTTTTCCAATGAGTCAACTCTTCGCATGAGGTGGCCAAAGTACTGGA
>SJYT01003132.1:919875-937074 GCA_006410635.1 Cephalophus harveyi
CAAAGAAATCCCAGGGCTGATCTCCTTCAGAATGGACTGGTTGGATCTCCTTGCAGTCCAAGGGACTCTCAAGAGTCTTCTCCAACACCACAGTTCAAAAGCATCCATTATTTGGCTCCCAGCCTTCTTTACAGTCCAACTCTCACATCCATACATGACCACAGGAAAAACCATAGCCTTGACTAGACGGACCTTAGTCTACATTCCACAAAAAAAGAGAGAACAAAGAAAAGGTTTATACTTCAAGGCCCCACAGAGTCTTGCTCTGTTGATGACTCTAAAGGCATGTCTATCTGAATTAGATCAACTAGCAAAGGTTGTATAGTCAAAGCTATGTTTTTTTCCAGTAGTCATATACAAATATGAGAACTGGACCATAAAGAAGATGGACTGGAGAAGTCTTTTGAGAGTTCCTTGGACAGCAAACAGATCAAACCAGTCAATCCTAGAGGAAATAAACCCTGAAAATTCATTAGAATATGAAGCTGAAGCTCTCATACTTTGGTCATCTGATGCAAGGAGCCAACACATGGGAAAAGATCTTGATGCTAGGAAACATTGAAGGCAAAAGGAGAAGAGGGCAGAGGAGGATGAGATGGCTAGATAACATCACCAACTCAATGCACATGAATTTGAGCAAACTCCAGGAGATAGTGAAGGACAGGGGAGCCTGGTGTGCTGTAGTCCATAGGGTCACAAATAGATGAAACTTAGTGACTGAAGAACAACAACAACAATAACAACAACAATTAATTTAGTACTAAATGTTTCCCAGTGCACATGAACCTGAAAATATAGGCTACTTATCTTCTGTATTTTTCAGAAGTTATATAAGAACTTAGTTTTATTTAAGTCAATTAAGTAGAATTCACTGACAATTAAATTTTATTAATTTAAAGATTAAAAACAAAGATAAAGCACATATAAACATAAACAAACACAAAGATAAGATAGCCTCATTTTCTAAAATTAGTCATGAATCAGGGGTTAGCATATAAATTCAGTAGCTTATAAATAATAGTTGGAATAGGTAAAATTTAGAAGGCTTTTTCACCACCACCCTTTTTTTTTTTTTTCTCTCAGTCTCAGGAGTTAGAGATGGTCTAGATAAGACATGTGATCCTGAGAGCCCTGGTCTGAAGTCACAGGAAAAGAAAATCAAATCCTCCTAGTAGAACTTTTTCCTTTAGGACAAGAATCCTGGGGAAAAAAAAAGTATCAAGCTAGTTTTTACTAAATGTATATGCAAAAGAGCCAGTTTTGAAATTTTCAAGAGTTTTACCTAAACCAACTTTCTCTACAGTCTAAACAATATGGTAGCCACCTAATATTATAATAAAATATATCATCTTAGTTATAGATTCATAGCTAAAATCTTTCCAGTCAGACAGAATTCACCCAAGAGGGCTTTGCAGTGGAACAGAACCAGAATTTCCCATTTCACAAGGCAGAATAGCCATCAGAAATCACAACACAGAATAAAAAATATAGAACACAGACAGGCATGGAGATCCTGATCAGACATGCCCATAAAAACAAAACTAGGGTCTCTTAGAAAACCTCCTATGGAGACATAAAACTTCAGATCTGAATACTGACAGACTAAACAGAAATATCTTAGGTCTTCAGATATTTCAAAGGAAGGAAAGGAGGCTCGGTTTAAAGAAAAGGGGGAGAGAGGGAACAAAAGGGTTGAACTTGTGGATGTCTATTGTTACCTGCAGACACCTAGGTATTGTGAGACTTTTCCCTGGGCTTCCAGTATGGGAGGACTGGAACTTGGCCCTACCAGAAACCAGATACCAGGCCAGAATTCAAGTTCTTCACTCTCTAGAGGTGGTCAGGCTCAGATCCTCAGATTAAGTTGGGCCCTTTAACCAGACTCCTGTATCTACTACCTAGATAGAATCAAAAAAGTGGAGGATAGAAGGGGTTGAAAAGAGGAAAGAGAGAGGGAAGGAGAAAGAGATAAAGAAAGTCTCATATATTTTACCCAGTTGGGGTTCTCTGGCCAGTCATCCACATCAGGAGAAAAGCATGGACAAAGGGCCCTGTTTGCAGTCACTGGGTCTCATCTGTCAGTGGGCAAGCTGGTCCCTGAGTACCTCGAGTGGTCAAGATATCAGTCATAGAGAAGAGGTTGCCATTTGTTGCCGGAAGGCAGACCCCTTCCAGGTACCTAGAGTTGTCTTTTGTCTAACACTTAAAAATGAGTTGTCTGAGAAGATACAGGTGCTGACAAAGCAAGATAATTTATTACGAAGGGGCGACTGGGTGGACAGCAGCAAGATAAGGGAACACAATAGAACTGCTCTGTCATATGCCTCACTCTCATGTTTTATGGTGATAGGGTTAGGTTCTGGTTGTCTCTAGCCAATCCCTCTGATCGAGAGTCCTTCCTGGTGGCACGTGCATCTTTCAGCGAAGAAGGACTCAGCAAACCAGCTGTCTCTACTCCCTAGAGAGGGAGCATCCCATAATCTGATTCCGGATAACACTCATAGGGCTCTGATCTTGAGCTGTGGCTCCGGCCAGGAGCTGGGCTGAGCATTCTGCGTGTGTCGTATCATTCTATCCCCACAACAGACCTAAAAGGGATTATAATTGCCCCACTTTACAAGTGAGAAAACCGAGGCCACGAAGGAGCAGCCAGGACTGGGATCTAGGTCAGAAAGATTCTGGGAGTCCATAGCACATATGGACTGACATCTTCTCTCACCTTTTGACTTTTCCCAAATTCTTCGAGTTGGTGGTAGCTTATTAGTTCCATGTTCCTTAACATGGAACCTCCTGTTGTTAGATAAATTATGCAAAATGTTACTACTTTGCCTGGACAGGATGGGTGGTTTCAGTCAGTGATTCTCTTAACAATGCTCCTGCACACTTAATAGACTACACTACAGTGTAAGCATAACTTTTATATGCACTGGGAAAACAAAGGCATTGTGTGATTCACTTTGTTGCAATGGTCATTTTATTGTGGAGGTATGGAACAAAACTCATTATATCTCTGAGATATCTCTATAGATTCATTATTGCTACTACACATACATATACATACAAATACACACACATATACATATAAACACATATATAGAACATTTATTCCTATCATGCATTTAAAACAGATTTTTAAAAATAATTTGGTAGGGTTTTATTATTATTACTTATTTATGTATTTATTTTTTGCTATGCTGGGTCTTCGTTTCTAAGTGCTTATCGTCACCCTGTTTATTTAACTTATATGCAGAGCACATCATGTGAAATGCCAGGCTGGATACATTACAAGCTGTAATTAAGATTGCCTGGAGAAATATCAACAACTTCAGATATGTGGAAGATACCACTTTAATGACAGAAAGCAAAAAGGAACCAAAGAACCTCTTGATGAGGATGAAGGAGGAGAGTGAAAAAGCCGGGTTAAGTCTAATATTAAAATAAACAAAAAACTAAGATAATGTCATCTGATGTTATCACTTCATGGCCAATAGAAAGGGAAAAGGTGGAAGCAGTGACAGATTTCCTCTTCTTGGGCTGTAAAATCACTGTGGATAGTAACTGCGATCATGAAATTAGAAGACAATTGCTTCTTATCAGGAAAGCTATGACAAACTTAGACAGTATGTTTAAAAGCAAAGACATCATTTTGCCAACAAATGTCCACATAGTCAAGGCTATGATCTTTCCAGTGGTTACATATGAATGTGACAGCTGGACAGTAAAGAAAGCAGAGCTCCCAAGAATCTATGCTTTCTAACTGTGGTGCTGGAGAGAAGACTCTTCAAAGTACCATGGAAATCAAGCAGATCAAACCAGTCAATCTTAAAGGAAATCAACCCTGAATACACTTTGAAAGGACTGATGCTGAAGCTGAAACTCCAATACTTTGGCCACGGATGCAAACAGCGGACTCATCAGAAAAGACCATGATACTGGGAAAGATTGAAGGCAGAGAAGAAGAGGGCAGCAGAGGATGAGATGCTTGGATGGCATCACTGATGCAATAGATGTGAACTTGGGCAGACTCCAGGAGATGATGTGGGACAGGGAAGCCTGATGTACTGCATTCCATGGGGTCTCGAACAGTCGGACACAACTTGGTGACTAAACAACACCAACAAGTGCATGCACATCTCATTGTGATGGCTTCTCTTGTTGAGGACCATAGGCTCTAGGGTTCCAGGGCTTCAGTAGTTGCAACACGTGGGCTCAGTATTTTGCAGTTCCAGGGCTCTAGTGCACAGGCTCAATAGTTGTGGTGCATGAGCTTAAGTCACATGTAGGGTCTTCCCAGACTAGCTGTTTGACCCTTGTTTCCTACACTATCAGGCAGATACCTCACCACTTAGCCACCAGGAAGGACCTTAAAATGTTTATATCATGTACTTTTACCCAAAGATCAGAAACAAGACCATCTTGTGAGTCATCAAGAATCTTGTTTTAGATAGACATGTTGAGATAAAACCATGGACATTTCAAAGGTCCTTACAAAATGGGAAAGACTAGAGATCTCTTCAAGAAAATTAGAGATACCAAGGGAACATTTCATGCGAAGATGGGCTCGATAAAGGACAGAAATGGTATGGACCTAACAGAAGCAGAAGATATTAAAAAGAGGTGGCAAGAATGCACAGAAGAACTATACAAAAAAGATCTTCACGACCCAAATAATCATGATGGTGTGATCACTAATCAAGAGCCAGACATCCTGGAATATGAAGTCAAGTGGGCCTTGGAAAGCATCAATACAAACAAAGCTAGTGGAGGGGATGGAATTCCAGTTGAGCTGTTTCAAATCCTGAAAGATGATGCTGTGAAAGTGCTGCACTCAATATGCCAGCAAATTTGGAAAACTCAGCAGTGGCCACAGGACTGGAAAAGGTCAGTTTTCATTCCAATTCCAAAGAAAGGCAATGCAAAAGAATGCTCAAACTACCACACAATTGCACTCATCTCACATGCTAGTAAAGTAATGCTCAAAAGTCTCCAAGCCAGGCTTCAGCAATATGTGAACCTTGAACTTCTAGATGTTCAAACTGGTTTTAGAAAAGGCAGATGAACCAGAGATCAAATTGCCAATATCTGGTGGATCATGGAAAAAGCAAGAGAGTTCCAGAAAAACATCTATTTCTGGTTTATTGCCTATGCCAAACCCTTTAACTATGTGGATCACAATAAACTGGAAAATTCTGAAAAAGATAGGAATACCAGACCACCTGACCTGGCTCTTGAGAAATCTGTATGCAGGTCAGGAAGCAGCAGTTAGAACTGGACATGGAGCAACAGACTGGTTCCAAATAGGAAAAGGAGTACGTCAAGGCTGTATATTGTCACCCTGCTTATTTAACTTATATGCAGAATACATCATGAGAAATGCTGGACTGGAAGAAACACAAGCTGGAATCAAGATTGCCGGGAGAAATATCAATAAGATGTGTATAAGAGACAGAATACACACACATATACATATAAACACATATATAGAACATTTATTCCTATCATGCATTTAAAACAGATTTTTAAAAATAATTTGGTAGGGTTTTATTATTATTACTTATTTATGTATTTATTTTTTGAATCTCGGGGGTAACACAGAGTCGGACACAACTGAAGTGGCTTTGCAGACTTAGCATATGTTGAATGTAAGTTATTTCTCAGTATTCTCCTGACCTATGTCAAGGAATTTGGGCTTTTTGTAAAACCACATCTGTTGGTCTTTGGTTGGTGGCCACCCCAAACAACACAAATTCCCAGGCATGTCTGAGATTTTGGGCTTGTGGGCAAAGCAAGCTTCAGAAGCTATAGGTGCTGGCTATTTGAAACGAAACACTCTGAAGTCTCATTATACTCAAACACATGGTAATACAAAGGGGTGAAGGCATAAGACATGGGTGACACAATTTCATTGGCTCTTCCATATAATAAATATAAAGCAGTAGACTACTTAGAGGTCAGAAACAAATAACAATTTAGTATTCTAAGTTCAAAGTAAACTACAAGCAAATAGACAACCTTGGTCATGTAGATCAGAAGATTAAGAAATAGAAGACTCAGAGAGCCCCTAATCACTCCCTATTCATCCCTGTGCATTATTTGGAGGGAAACCAGTTAACTGTTGATCCTTTAATTTTCTGTCTTTTACATTAACTACCATAGGATCTGGCTAAGATCACTAGAATCAATGGTCACTGCTGTTAATCTATGGGTTGGCAGTAACTGCATTCCACACTGATGCTTTCCAACCCTCTTCCATGAAGCCAATTCTATGTGCTCAGTCACTTCATTTGTGTCTGACTCTTTGAGACCCTATGGACTGTAGTCCCCTGGGCTCCTCTCTCCATCAGATTCTCCAGGCAAGAATATTGGAGTGGGTTGCCATGTCTTCCCCCAGGGAATCTTCCCAACCCAGAGATCAAATCCACGTCTCACATGTCTCCTGTATTGCCAGGCAAGTTATTTACCATAGGTATTCTCAAATTCATAATATTTGAGTCTGAACTCTGTCTCATATCACAAAGGAATTTGCTTTCCCTAGATCTCTGATGTCACTGATTTGAACCATTAAACACCCACTCATTCAAGTGAGAAACCAAAGTACCATCCCTGAAATTGTCCCATTGACCTATCTGCTAAATGTGGTCTCCCTTTATCCAATGTTGCTTCCTGTCAACTTTCTTCATGACATCAATATAATTTGTCTTTTTCTTTTCTTTTAAGTATACACCAGATATCACCTTCTAATTAAAAATGTTCATTGGCTTCCTACTGATCCTAGATTCCTTACTCCATCTCCTAGGATACTGTTGAACTCCCACATCTCAGTTTTTGGAACACTTATCTTCCATCCTTATGCTGTAGCATACGAAACAATTTTCAGTTTACTGATTTCATAAGTCTCTCTGGCTCCTTTGATCTTTGTATATGTTAAACCACCTGGAAATAACTCTTCTGTCCTTTCTCCCTGTCCTTACAAGCTAACTCCTATATACCATCCTGTCATTTAAATAACTCTTCCACTGGGAACTTCTAGCCATTAAGATATGTTTAGTCCATTCTCATGTGTATGCCCTTTCTTATTCTAATCACACTATTATTTTATATTATACTCAGTTCTGTACTTGCTGGTCTTCATAACCACATTTAAAACCCTTGAGGCCAGAGGAAGTGATTGATTCATCACTGAATCCCTACCTAATATAGTGTCTGACACAGATTAATCAGTGAGTCTTCAAATGAATTTAAATTAATTGATATAAACATAAAAAGTTTTCTCTAGTTTGACTTATTTAAAAATGTTAGTGTAATATCCTTTAAAATTTTTTTTTCTTTTTATTAGACTGTCATCAATGATAGCTTCTGGAGAAATCTAGTATCAAAGAATAATCTTAAATTCAATTCTGCCATATTGGCCTCTGCCTAGAGTAAAATAAATTATAGAAAAGATCATCAGAGTTCTTAATAGATGTGAACACTTCTCTAGATAGTTCACAGCTTGACAGGCATTTGTCATAATCAACAGTAGATACTTCTGTGCTCATAATTACTTTAAAAACACATCAGATAATCTGATTGTCCAATGATGTGAGGAAATGCAAGTGACAACAACAAAGTACTCACATTAAGTTTTGGGTGTTTATAAAGCTGTAAAAACTGTTGATGGATGAATTTTTTCATATGATTCCTCTGTCTCTATACACATAAATTCTCTCAAAGTCAAGCAAAGATAAATTATATATGCAGGGATAGGAAAGGTGATCACTATTCTCCTCTTTCAGGAAAGCAATGGGCTATTAAGAAGTTTACTTCTCCCTAATTGTTCTTACTAACTGTTCCACTTGCTCAAGCACACACCACACACACAACTTCTCTACATAATATTTTGCTGTCATGGAAGATAGAATGACCCTGCAGCTGAAGATAATAAACTATTATGAACAGTTCACATAAAAGAACAGAGATTTCTGAAATTCCTTTGCAATATAAATATATGTATATCATTCTTCCTTAGTTAAAGAAAAAGAAAAAGGCTACACATAGTACTAGGTGAGCTCACATCCTTGACAATTTTGACAGGAAATGCTGCAGAAGGTTTTCTTTTATTCAGACTCCATTTCTTGGAAGCCTCAGAGACTCCACACATAAAACCCTATGTCCTTGGATTGGGAAATGTAGTGCCTGAACACATTTTGCCAAGCCTCCTGCAACACAGTGGGGTCCTAATGTCAATTACAATAGTTTAGTACAGATTCTTGGAGAAGACAATGGCAACCCACTCCAGTACTCTGGCCTGGGAAGTCCCATGGACGGAGGAGCCTAGTAGGCTACAGTCCATGAGGTCTCAAAGAGTCAGACACGACTGAGTGACTTCACTTTCACTTTCCACTTTCATGCACTGGAGAGGGAAATGACAACCCACTCCAGTATTCTTGCCTGCAGAATCAGAGGCAGGAGCCTGGTAGGCTGCCGTCTATGGGGTCACACAGAGTCGGACATGACTGACATGACTTAGCAGCAGCAGCAGTACAGAGTATAATCACTGATCTTTCTGAAAAACAGAAAAGCCCCACAGATACATTTATAATGTACATTCACATTTTCACACCAGATTCTTGATGCTAGTTCCAACAGAGGCCCTTATTTCAGTTAAAGAGACTGATCTCTTTCTTAGAATTTCAGATATTATCATAATCATTCTAGATTTAATCCCCACCCCTAGCAAAAAGATACCCTATGAGATTAGTTTCAGAGATCATAAGGGAATGTAGGATAGTTTATATATCAACTCTTTTCCTCCTCTGATGCACAAAGGCCTAGTACCCAACTCTGGTTCAAGCAGGGTTACATGTAGGACATGTGACTTTCCACCTACTTGTTTCCCTCTCTCTTGTAGAGACGATGTTCCCTTTGCACATCTATGCTTTTCCATTTTTGCTGCCATGATGATACCCAGATGAAGCCAATCGTTATACTGTCCTCTGTCAGCACACTCACAGCTTCCCAGGCATCCAAGGAAATGATAGAGGACTCCACAGCATCCCTTTCCCTCACCTACCCAGACTAGGAGCTCCTCCAACACAGAGGTGGTATCTTCTCCTTTTCCTTTATTAGGGAGAATGGAGAGGGTATATCAAAGCAATATAGAGAAGTTTAGACATAGATTTCTGTTACCAACAATAAAGAACAAGTTTTGGAGAAATAAAAACATCTGTCTATTCCAGCATGAATTAGATATGTATATGTTAAAACATGACTGTGTTTTTTTTTTCTTTTTTAATTATCCTGTGAGAATAAAATACTGATGCTTCAGATGTATTCAATTTGATTGAAAGTGAACACAACATGCAATTTTATTCTCATTTTTTTCATGCTATATTTAAAGAATTCTATTATCAAGTTTCTTTATTGTTCATTATTAAAGTCCTTGCTACTGTTCTCACACTGTTTTTTTGGTAAAGATCAAAGTTTACCTAGTGGACCCAAACTCAAGTACTGCATTTCCTGATATTCGAGTTTATGCAGGAATTTGGTTTGTCTTAAAATTCAAAGTACCAGAATGCATAAAAATACACTGGCCAAAAATCAGTTTGGGGTATGTTCTAGGAGAAAGAACAGAGAGATCTGAAATCCATATAGAGAAATGAAAGCAAAAAACACTCTCTAGAGCTCATATTTTATTTAACTGGTAATATTTCAGGAGAAAGAGAAATAGTACTATAAGTTAGTTTTTATCAATGAAAAATAAATATTTTATTTTGACAGTGCTACATGACATATAAATATAAAAAATCACCTTTATCCTCATTCTATTTAGGTCAAAGTTTCTGACTTTTTAAGAATAGCTTAAAATACATTTATTTCAGAAAGCATGCAATCTCTGGTACTAGTTAACATTTCACATTTTATGTGTTTTACTTGTTCAAAATTAATTCTTATGATTATTAAATCACTTGAATTTCAAAATAAAGTAGAACAGTAGAAAGATACAGCCATCAATCACCTCTATTGAGGGTCATAAAAAGTAAATGTCTGTATTAAAAAAAATAAGTAAAAACAACCATAAGCACAGGATAATTATATTTTATATTTATATGAAAGTGAAAGTCACTCAGTCATGTCCAACTCTTTGTGACCCCATGGACTATGCAGTCCATGGAATTCTCCAGGCCAGAATACTGGAGTGGGTAGCATTTTCTTCTCCAAGGGATCTTCCCAACCCAGGGATTGAACCGAGGTCTCCCTCATTGCAGGCAGATACTTTACCAGCTGAACCACAGGGAAAGCTTATCTATTTATATAAACGTTACTAAAAGTTTCCAAATGTATTTCATTTTAACATTAAAATTATTTGAATAAAGGCAAGAAATGTGATTTTAAAAAATAATAATTTTATAACAAGAATCTGTATTCTGATGTGACTATTCAATTTACTAATAGTCACACAATTCACAATTAAGTTTAGATACTAATGCAGGACCTTTGATATCTAGTTTACATTGTTTTCAGTTTTCCAGTGGAAATTCATTCTGGTCTTAAAGTATTATTTGGGACTTTTGTAAAAAATATAGATTCTGAAATTCCCTTGAATTATTGATTCAATATTCTAAAAGAATGCATTCTGGTGTTTCACTCACCTCATTATAAAATTATCCTAAAATATAAAACTCCTATCATATGTTATATTTATGCTCATATTAAGCTAAGCAGTCTCATTAAGCTAGAATGGTAATGCACTGTTGGACATTAGGATTGTCAGAGCAGAAACTGAACCAATGACAGCAGAAAGATGAGGGGATGCTGAGGAGCACACCCCATCAAAATCCAGATGCTCTCATGCCTAGATCTAGTCCAAATTCAATTTTTCAAACAAGGACAAGGTGAATAATTCACAAAGGAAACAACTGGAAGCATATTTTTAGTTCTTCAATACAGAAATTTCCTCGAGACTTTTTCTTACTAAATCACATCAGAACTTTTTCTCATCAAAAATGAAAGCAAGATCTTATGTAAAGTGCAAACAGTAATTTTAGAATAAAGTAAATCAAATATATCAGTGTGAATTATAAATACACTAAATACTGTATACAAAGTACACTTAGATAAGGCAAATCTTTGCCAAAGAATACCATAAAACTAGTAATGTAGATGTTATGAAATAATTGCAATCTGCATAACATAAAGATAAAATAAAATGATGCATATTTTCATACTGTAAACTTATTGTCTTTAGGAAGGACCTTGCTTTTCTTGGCTATTTATATAATTGAGATCAGGCCTAGTGTGACTTGTTTCATTTTCATCTGGTGTGAATGGAAGATTTATCAAGGTCAAAAGAAGAATCTATTGATCAGTGGTTCATCCAAAGAATGATTAGAGATTTGCTGATACTGTTAATCATTTGAGATGTTTTTCCTGATGCCTTTAAAACTACACTGCAATAAAAAGTGAAATCTAAGAATAGCTAATGCTATAAACCTAAGTAAAAATTAGTTATAATTTGTATTTCTATCAGGGATTTAATTAACACTTTCTTAAATATGTTTGATATTTGTTTTTTGTTTTTTTTTTTTTTCCTTTGGGTTGCCATTTCCTCCTCCTGGGGATCTTCCCCCACCCAGGGATTGAAACTGCATCTCTTCTGTCTCCCGCATTGGCAGGCTGGTTCTTTACCACTATTGCCACCTGGGAAGCCCATTCTGACCAGAAACATAAGAAAATAGAAAGGAATTTTCTCTTGATTTTCTTTCAAGTTAAAGATCACCTTGTTTCCCAAGTGACTGCAGTAGTTATAGAATCCATCTGCAACATGAGATACAGGAGACATGANTGTCTCCTGCATTGGCAGGCTGGTTCTTTACCACTATTGCCACCTGGGAAGCCCATTCTGACCAGAAACATAAGAAAATAGAAAGGAATTTTCTCTTGATTTTCTTTCAAGTTAAAGATCACCTTGTTTCCCAAGTGACTGCAGTAGTTATAGAATCCATCTGCAACATGAGATACAGGAGACATGAGTTCAATCCCTAGATCAAGAAGAAATCCTGGAGCAGGAAATGCCAACCCATTTCCGTATTCTTCCCTGGAAAATTCCATGGACAGAGGAGCCTGGAAGGCTACAGTTCCACAAAGAGTCGCTGGTGACAACAGACTCGGTGATGTGTGCTTAATCACTCAGTCATGTCAAACTCTTTGTGACCCCAGGGACTGTAGCTCGATAGACTCCTCTGCCCATGGGATTTCCAAGGCAAGAATAGTGGAGTGAGTTGACATTTTCTTCTCCACGACCTGGGTGGTAGTAAAAGTTAATATTAAAATAAAGTAAAAATTTTCTGCTTAAGTTAAAAAAGATTAGGATGTAACATAAGTATCATCCAGAGATACTGCTCTACTGTAAGGAAAACCATAGGCATAAATATGGAGTAATCAAATCTCATATGCTTTGTTCAGTTCATTTACAGCTTTCTATTGAAATGAGGCACAGAGGTGGTCCCACAAGTGCTTCCCTGGTAGCTCAGCTGGTAAAGAATTCACCCATAATGCAGAAGACCCAGGTTCAATTCCTGGGTGAGGAAGATCCACTGGAGTAGGGATAGGCCACCCACTCCAGTATTCCTGGGCTTTCCTGGTGGCTCAGACCATAAAGAATCCACGTGCAATATGGGAGACCTAAGTTAGATCCTTGGGTTGGGAAGATCCTCTGGAGGAAGGGATGGCAATCCACTCCAGTATTCTTGCCTGAAGTATCCCATGGAAAAAGGAGCCTGGTGGCCTACAGTCTATGGGGTTGCAAAGAGTCGGACACGACTGAGTGGTTAAGCACAGCACAGTACATGAGAATGTGCTGCTGTGCAACTACATAGCATGTAGTACATCTAGGTTCTAGAACCAAATCTGGTTTTTAGTATTAGATTGGCTTCTACAAATCCATTACAATCTGTATACATTTGTATCCTGTTCTGTTAAATAAGTGATGGGTAATTGGAAGACTGCAGCATTGCAAAGAACTATACATACATGAATTATTGAACTGGAAATTTACAAATCCATATACTGGAAAATTCATTGCAGAAATGGCCCCAATTATCCACTTCTTTGCAGTGGGACTTTCTACTCCTTATTTAAAGGATAAAATCTATGCCTCAGTCCTTGAATGCAGATGGATGCGATCCAAGCTTTCAGACACTCTGCGTACTTATTCAAATGGATCCCAAAGAAAAGAGGGAAGGAAATCTGTTCCTGTTGAGAGATCATGGGAAGCAGAAACGAATCGTGACCACTGAGGGTGTTCCAAACCAGCCAGCCCTCAGTTGATTTGCCAGATCATTACAGATATGAGTGAACCCAGACATAATGAGCTAATCCCCATTCAAATCGACAGCAAAATCCAGATGACTAAACTCTGAATAAGAACAATGGCTTGTTGCTTTAACTGGCTGTGTTTTTTAGTAATTTGATACCCACTATTATTGTATTAATAGATAATGAATATCTAAAATAAATATATTATTATTCCTCTCTCATTTTTATAAATGAGAAAGCTAGAACTAATAAGTCAACTAATTTGCTCAAGATTAATAAGTAAAAATGTTGTGATTCCAGCCCAACACTTTCCACTACAGAAGAGTATATTTACATTTCTATGAACTCGCAATCATGTCTCTCACTCAAATTATTATAAGGCATAAATATTGTCCCAAAATTATGAAAATATATGAATTATCACAATTTTTACAATCTTAAACATACTCCATCAAAGATGCTTACTATGCAAAGAGCTTTTAAAAGCTGAGGAGCAATGTTTGATATATTCTTTCAGTTCCAAAGGATGTAAATACATGTTCTTTTAGCTTTTTCTCCTTAAATTGTGTATCTATTGGCATTATGGGAACAATATAAAGATATATAACGCATGTGTGAGATGGGCTGCAGAGTAACATGAGTACAAATTAATTTCTCTGTACTCTGAATGAGGAAGATTTATGACATCTTCAATACTTAACTTCCCTCAAGAACTCATCATATAAATCTTTGTATTAAGTATCTGTGAATGTGTGAGATTAAAATTTAGAATAAAGAAAACCTTACGGCAGAAAAATATATTGATAAATTATTTCAACAGGAATCTGTTCTATAGTCATGTTGAGTTCAGTTCAGTTGCTCAGTCATGTCCAACTCTTTGCAACCCCATGGACTGCAGCACGCCATGCCTCCCTGTCCATCACCAACTCCCGGAGTTTATCCATACTGATGTCCATTGAATCGGTGATGCCATACAACCATCTCATCTTCTGTCATCCACTTCTCCTGCCTTCAATCTTTCTTAACATCAGGGCCTTTTCAAATGAGTCAGCTCTTTGCATCAAGTGGTCAAAGTATTGGAGTTTCAGCTTCAGCATCAGTCCTTCTAATGAGCACTCAGGACTGATCTCCTTTAGGATGTACTGGTTGTATCTCCCTGCAGTGCAAGGGATTCTCAAGAGTCTTCTCCAACACCACAGTTCAAAAGCATCAATTCTTTGGCGCTCAGCTTTCTTTATAGTCCAACTCTCACATCCATATGTGACCACTGGAAAAACCATAGCCTTGACTAGATGGACCTTGTTGGCAAAGAAATTTCTGTTTTTTAAAATGCTGCCTAGGTTGGTCATAACTTTCCTTCCAAGGAGTAGCGTCTTTTAATTTCATGGCTGCAGTCATCATCTGCAGTGATTTTGGAGTCAAAAAATAAAATCTGACACTGTTTCCACCGTTTCCCCATCTATTTCTCATGAAGTGATGGGACCAGTTGCCATGATCTTCGTATTCTGAATGTTGAGCTTTAAGACAACTTTTTCACTCTCCTCTTTCACTTTCATCAAGAGGCTCTTTAGTTCCTCTTCACTTTCTGCAATAAGGGTGGTGTCATCTGCATATCTTAGGTTATTGATATTTCTCCTGGCAATCTTCATTCCAGCTTGTGCTTCTTCCAGCTCAGCATTTCTCATGATGTACTCTGCATATGAGGTAAATAAGCAGGGTGACAATATAAAACCTTGATGTACTCCTTTTCCTATTTGGAACCAGTCTGTTGTTCCATGTCCATTTCTAAGTGTTGCTTCCTGACCTGCACATAGGTTTCTCAAGAGGCAAGTCAAGTGGTCTGGTATTCACATATCTTTCAGAATTTTCAACTGTTTATTTTGATTCACACAGTAAAAGGCTTTGGCATAGTCAATAAAGCAGAGATAGATATTTTTCTGGAACTCTCTTGCTTTTTTGATGATCTAGTGGATGTTGGCAATTTTATCTCTGGTTCCTCTGCCTTTTCTAAAACCAGCTTGAACATCTGAAAGTTCATGGTTCACGTATTGCTGAAGCTCAGCTTGGAGAATTTTGAGCATTACTTTACTAGTGTTGAGATGAGTGCAATCGTGTAGTAGTTTGAGGATTCTTTGGCATTGCCTTTCTTTGGGTTTGGAATGAAAACTGACTTTTGCAGTCCTGTGGCCACTGCTGAGTTTTCCAAATTTTCTGGCATATTAAGAGCAGCACTTCAGAATTTCAAGTTCAACTTCAGTTCAACTGGGATTCCATCACCTCCACTAGCTTTGTTTGTAGTGATGCTTTCTAAGGCCTACTTGACTTCATATTCCAGGATGTCTGGCTCTAGGTGAATGATCACAGCACTGTGATTATGTTGGTCATGAAGATCTTTTTTGTAGAGTTCTTCTGTGTATTCTTGCCACCTCTCCTTAATATCTTCTGCTTCTTTTAGGTTCATACTATTTCTGTCCTTTATCGAGCCCATCTTTGCATAAAATGTTCCCTCGGTATCTCTAATTTTCTTGAAGAGATCTCGAGTCTTCCCAATTCTGTTGTTTTCCTCTATTTCTTTGCATTGTTCACTGAGGAAGACTTTCTTATCTCTCCTTACTATTGGTTGGAACTCTACGTTCAGATGCTTATATCGTTCCTTTTCTCCTTTGCTTTTTGCCTCTCTTCTTTTCACAGCTATTTGTAAGGCCTCCTCAGACAGCCATTTTGCTTTCTTGCATTTCTTTTCCATGGATATGGTCTTGATCCCTGTCTCCTGTACAATGTTACAAACCTCAGTCCATAGTTATCAGGCACTCTGTCAGATCTAGTCCCTTAAATCTATTTCTCATTTTCACTGTAAAATCATAAGGGATTTGATTTAGGTCATACCTGAATGATCTAGTGGTTTTCCCTACTTTCTTCAATTTAAGTCTGAATTTGGCAACAAGGAGTTCATGATATGAACCACAATCAGCTCCCGGTCTTGTTTTTGCTGACTGTATAGAGTTTCTCCATCTTTGGCTGCAATTAATATAATCAATCTGATTTCAGTGTTGACCATTTGGTGATGTCCATGTGTAGAGTCTTCTCTTGTGTTGTTGCAAGAGGGTGTTTGCTATGACCAGTGCGTTCTTTTGGCAAAATTCTATTAGCCTTTACCCTGCTTCATTCCATATTCCAAAGCCATATTTGTCTGTTACTCCCAGTGTTTCTTGATTTCCTACTTTTATATTCCAGCCCCTTATAATGAAAAGAACATCTTTTTTGTGTGTTAGTTCTAAAAGGTCTTGTAGGTCTTCGGAGAACCATTCAACTTCAGCTTCTTCAGTGTTACTGGTTGGGACATAGACTTGGATTACTGTGATATTAAATGGTTTGCCCTGGAAACGAACAGAGATCATTGTGTCATTTTTGAGACTGCATCCAAGTACTGCATTTCAGGCTTTTTTGTTGACAATGATAGCTACTCCATTTCTTCTAAGGTATTCTTGCCTGCTATAGTAGATATAATGCTCATCTGAGTTAAATTCACCCATTCCAGTCCATTTTAGTTTGCTGATTCCTAGCATGTGGATGTTCACCCTTGCCATCTCTTGTTTGACCACTTCCAATTTGCCTTGATTCATGGACTTAACATTCCAGGTCCCTGTGCAATATTGCTCTTTACAGCATTGGACCTTGCTTCTATCACCAGTCACATCCACAACTGGGTATTGTTTTGCTTTGCCTCCATCCCTTCATTCTTTCTGGAGTTATGTCTCCACTGATCTCCAGTAGCATATTGGGCATCTACCGACCTGGGAATGCTCCAATTACTGCACAATTGCACTCATCTCACATGCTAGTAAAGTAATGCTCAAAATCCTCCAAGCCAGGCTTCAGCAATATGTGAACCGTGAACTCCCT
>SJYT01003132.1:937924-965488 GCA_006410635.1 Cephalophus harveyi
TTTTCCTGTGGTCATGTATGGATGTGAGAGTTGGACTGTGAAGAAGGCTGAGAGCCGAAGAATTGATGCTTTTGAACTGTGGTGTTGGAGAAGACTCTTGAGAGTCCCTTGGACTGCAAGGAGATCCAACCAGTGCATTCTGAAGGAGATCAACCCTGGGATTTCTTTGGAAGGAATGATGCTAACGCTGAAACTCCAGTACTTTGGCCACCTCATGCGAAGACTTGACTCATTGGAAAAGACTCTGATGCTGGGAGGGATTGGGGGCGGGAGGAGAAGGGGACGACCGAGGATGAGATGGCTGGATGGCATCACTGACTCGATGGATGTGAGTCTGAGTGAACTCCGAGAGATGGTGATGAACAGGGAGGCCTGGAGAGCTGCGATTCATGGGGTCACAAAGAATCGGACACGACTGAGCGACTGAACTGACTGAACTGAACTGAACCGACCCGGGAAGTTCCTCTTTCAGTATCCTTTTTGCCTTTTCATACTGTTCATAGGGTTCTCAAGGCAAGAATACTGAATTGGCTTGCCATTCCTTTCTCCAGTGGACCACGTTCTGTCAAACCTCTCCACCGTGACCCGCCTGTCTTGGGTGGCCCCACAGGGCATGGCTTAGTTTAATTGAGTTAGACAAGGCTGTGGTCCTAGTGTGACTAGTTTGACTAATTTTCTGTATGGTTTCAGTGTATCTGCCCTCTGATGCCCTCTTGCAGCACCTACTGTCTTACTTGGGTTTCTCTTACCTTGGACGTGGGTTATATACAGAGAAGGATGTTATTACATTAAGGCACTTCCACACAAATAGGAAACTTAGGCATTAAAATTACATAAATTGTAACATGTTTAATTATGGGACTCCAGAATTTATTACCTATTCCTGGGAGTTTGCCTTGTTTTTGTTTGTTTTGAAGAGAATTGAGTCTGTTCTTTCTGGAATTTAACTAGATAAAAGAAGTGTGGGAATCTGACATTTATTATACTCTGAGACCAGAAAGGCCCATTCAGTTCAGTTCAGTTCAGTTCAGTCACTCAGTCGTGTCCAACTCTTTGTGACCCCATGAATCACAGCACGCCAGGCCTCCCTGTCCATCACCATCTCCCAGAGTTCACTCAGACTCATGTCCATTGAGTCAGTGATGCCATCCAGCCATCTCATCCTCTGTCATCCCCTTCTCCTCCTGCCCCCATTCCCTCCCAGCATCAGAGTCTTTTCCAATGAGTCAACTCTTCTCATGAGGTGGTCAAAGTACTGGAGTTACAGCTTCAGCATCATTCCTTCCAAAGTAATCCCAGGGCTGATCTCCTTCAGAATGGACTGGTTGGATCTCCTTGCAGTCCAAGGGACTCTCAAGAGTCTTCTCCAACACCACAGTTCAAAAGCATCAATTCTTCGGTGCTCAGTTTTCTTCACAGTCCAACTCTCACATCCATACATGACCACTGAAAAAACCATAGGCCAGAGGGAATCCTTTTTTTTTCTGGAAGGAAAAATAAAATTGACTATGATAGATTTCAATTAAACTAAAATAAATTTTATTAATTCATTTCCATTTATTCAACAAGTATTTGTTAACCAAATAACGTGTGTCATATATTGCTTGCTCCCTAAGTCACTTCAGTTGTTTCTGACTCTTTGTGACCCTATAGACTGTAGCACATCATGCTCCTCTGTTCATAGGATTCTTCAGGCAAGAATACTGGGTTGGATTGCCATACCCGTTGCCAGGGGATTTTGCTGACCCAAGGCTTGAAATATATGTGGCATATATGGTGATCTAAAGTTATTAAAAATTGGCCTTTAAATAATTTAAACTTTAGGGAAGAGATGATATTTATAATTAATATGAGATTTTCCTAAACCACTATAAACAATATATATTTTCTTGTTTCAATTATTTAGATAATTTCAGATGAAAGTATTTAGTTTTATTTTATTTTTAGACATACCACAAGTGAGGAAACTTGGGATTTATCTCTTATCATCCCTTGTTTCATTATCATAACTAGGTTAATAATACTATGTATGCATATACTGAATAGCAAGGTTTGGCCAGAAGAAAATTGGAGGATATATAAGGAGTTGTAAAATAATGCATGATATTCAATATATACTTAGATCATCTGAATTCTGACCCCATACAGTCCATGGGGTCTAAAAGAATTGGACACGACTGAGTGACTTTCACTTTTCTTTCACTTTCTGAATATATGTTATAAAATATTTGACTTTGTTCAGAATCATGTCAAATAAACTCAAACTTGAAAATATGTCTTCTCTATTAAAATAATTATTTAATCCTAAAAGGATGCTTCCTGTCAAGGAATTCCCCAGTGGGTTACTTGTTATAGAACTCATTTGCCCTCAGGGCCTTGTTGTTATTGTTTAGTTGCTAAGTCATGTCTGACTCTTTGTGACCCCATAGACTGTAGCACGCCATGCTCCTTTGTCCTCCACCATCTCCCAAAATTTGTACAAATTCATGTCCATTGAGTTGGTGATGCTATCTAACCATCTCATCCTCTGCGATCCCCTTCTCCTTTACCTTCAATCTTTCCCAGCATCAGGCTCTTTTACAATGAATTAACTCTTCACATCAGGTGACCCAAGTATTGGAGCTTCAGCTTCACCATCAGCCCTTCCAATGAATATTCAGAACTGATTTCCTTTAGAATTGTCTGGTTTGATCTCCTTACTGACCAAGGGTCTCTCAAGAGTCTTCCCCAGCACCACAATTCATATGTGGGAAAATAGTGGCAATATTGAAATTTCCTTCTTCCTAGAGTAAAGCAATAGATGGAAGACATCTGTGACTTTCTAGAAAGTTGATCCCCATAAATGGTGTAAGTAAGCAGAATGTTTACCTAGTAACAATATATAGTGTTTTTTTTTTTTTTTTCATAACACTTGGTGGGTTAAAAAATAACTCCTTTAGTTATCATTTCTCCTCTCATATCTGTGACAGCCCATCATCAGTGACATGACATTAGTGTTTAGGGTGTCCATCATGGGAAAATGTGTTATTCATTTACACGATGAATGAACTTTTAAAACAAAAATGTCATAAATTGGCTGTAGGAACTGAAGAAAATATAATGTATCTAATTATACAAGGAAGCACCAACTGATATATAATGTCATCTTTCATATTTTTCACACATGGTTTATTATTACATGTGCAATTTTGTTTTAAAACAGGTACTTTTTAACATAAGAGACAATATAGAAACATATACACATCAATGAACATTTACACACACAAGCTATTTATTATTAAAACAATGTCTTCCATAGTGATGTTTTGATGATGATAATGAAGAGCATCTGAAAGGTGCTTTTGACAGCTTACCTGAATATTGTCTTCTGGTTTGATAGTGACAAGTTTGAGTGGTTAATTTCCAAATTGTGATAGAAGTATTTCTGAGATGTAATAGAATCCTGATGATAAGTTTACTCTATGCTGTAAGGATACAGAATGCAAGTCTTCTTGAATAAGTTATTTAATTTCTAATTTTTTTCCTTCCCCAAACTTTTCATTTTAATAAGAATATTGTTTTTTATCAGATGTGATCTTATAGAATGCATACATATGTTTATCAGATAGCCAAAGCATATATAATGTATTTATATATTTTAATAATAATGTTGACTCCTATGTACTCACTATTAGTTTAAGAATTAAAACAAAAACAGGAAAAGTTAGAAAATAATGCCTGAGAGTCTTAATGAAAATGCCTCATAATGTTTTAAGATAGCATAAAGAAAACAGAGGACTTCCCTTGTGGCTCAGTTGGTAATGAATCCACCTGCAATGTGGAAGACCTGGGTTCTGTCCCTGGGTTGGGAATATCCCTTGGAGAAGGAAAGGGCTACCCACTCCAGTATTCTGTCCTGGAGAATTCTGTGGACACAGTCCCTGGGATCACAAAGAGTCAGACACAACTGGGCAACTTTTACTTTCAAAGAAAACAGAAGCTGAGATACGCTGAATAGCAGATAGTTTGACTGAACTTCATTAAGTTTGATAGGTATTGTAATTTTCCAGCTTCATAAGTTTCCAAACTTTGGGCTTCTCCTCTTAACTTTTTAAAGGATTTATTTGTAGTATTAAAAAATGACCACACAGCTAAATAATGGTAGAAGTGATGACCTTTGCTTTTTTTCATCTCAACTTATGTTAGGTGGGGAGCATCATCATGAAGTACCAAGTATAGTGGAAAGTATGTATAAACCAGATTACTCCTAGAATCCAAAGGACATTAAATCAAGGTTTGATATAGAGTTTACTCTTTTTGTCTGGTAGTCAGTGCCCTTTATCATATTTCTTTATCATCCTTATCCTAAAGTTTCAATCTAAATGTCATCTCCATCATAAAGCTGGTTTTTATCCTCTTAGAAGCCATTAGTTCCTGGACATGAGGAATGAAGTCAGATTCATCACTGTGTTTCTTTCTCCCTTACCCAATGATGAATTGCTCATCTGCTTCAGGGTTTTTATATATGTGCTTCTAGCAGCCTAGGTTTTCAATTTCTAGAACATATATTAAGAGTATTAACACTCTGTTTCAACAAGGAATTCATGTATATTTTCTTGCCTTTTTAGCTTATAATTGATAATTGTCTGCATATTTGTTTGCTGTCTGTCTTGTCTGTCTACTCTGCCATTTCCATGATAGGCTTCCCTGGTGGCTCAGATGGTAAAGCGTCTGCCCGCAATGCGGAAGACCTGGGTTCGATCCCTGGGTCAGGAAGATCCCTTGGAAAAGGAAATGGCAACCCACTCCAGTACTCTTGCCTGGAAAATTCCATGGACAAAGGAGCCTTGTAAACTACAGTCCACGGGGTCGCAAAGAGCAAGGCACGACTGAGCAACGTCACTTCAATGACCATGTTGCTTTGATAACCATTGCATATCCCTCACCTGACACAACATCTTGCTTACTAAGACATGATAAATATCATGTTTATTAAATGAGTAAACAGGTTCAAGATGATGATGTCATGCAGACAGAAGGAGAGAAATAATCTCTCATTGATCAAAATACTTAAAAAATTAATGAGATGTATGTTTGTATGTATCCAGTTTCTATCATATCTAATTGTTCTCCAATCAGATAGCTAAGTCCTTTTCAAATTTTTTGTTAGGGAATTTATTTTTTCAAGGCTAAAAGTCAATGTAGCTTGAAATCAAGGAACTGAAGACCTCTTTCAAACTTTTATGAAAGCTAAGTCCAGAGATATGCATCTTAACTGTCTAGGACCTGTATCCAAAGCACAGAATGCTTCCTGTTTTTCTCCATCTTGAATTCCTCTCAGGGTGGTGGAGGGGACGTGGCTGCAGTGACTGATGACTTGACCCTTGTAGAACTGGAAAGGCAGACAACACTCTTTGTTTATTAGAATGGCAAGCAACATTCCCTTTCCATAGTAGCCTCAGATTCGAAGGCCTTGAGAGAGGTATCTTGAACCAAAAGCATATCAACTTCCTCTCCTGACTTTCCACCTTTAATTTTATTATTATTATTGTTTAGTTGACCATGCTCATACTGACAAACAAGAACCCCGTGAGCTTCCCAGGTCAGGAAGGGGAAGATATATTGTACAACATAAGTGATACCATCAAAAATAGTACCATCTGTAGCTGAAACACAGAGTATTATGTATTTACAGGTATTGCCTAAACACAGTATGTTAACATCTCAATTAATTTTAAAGTTCTTTTATCTTACAAGCTCAATTGCTTCCAATGAGAAGTTTTGCTTCAAAATATTTATTTTGAAATTTTTTTCATTAACATCTGTTATGACATGTATTCTTGTAATAAAGCTTAAATTTAAAACTGTGATCTTTCTTTGGACCTTGGTTTATGTTCTAGCAATTTTATTGAAACTTGAATGGAAATTACAAAAATATTTTGTTTGCTTGGGTATATGAATCTCTCTTCATACATGTGTATAGGAAGGCCTTACATAAACTGCAACCTGAAAAAATCACTATTAAAATAAAAATTCCAGTATAAAAATTAATCACACTCAGTTCAATTTTCTTGTCTTTAGATAACTTATTTGATTGTATGAAATCCTCATATATTTATTCAATTCCATACAACAATATTTTCTTTTATTTAAAACTTGTTAAGTCATGAACAACTTCTGTGCTGGATAGGCTCATTTTGCCCTTCAGAATCCCCTCTTCTGTCTGTGACCCCAAGGTTTTTACTCTACATGCTTTTTCATGAACCATCTGGGAAATTTTCCAAGAGTATTGAATCACAGCCAGAAAGCTGAGGAAATGTTGAAGAAAGCTGGAGAAAGACTGCTGGGAGGGTCAGAAGAATGTCAGAGAAGGTCAGGGAACATCAAATCTAGAACGACTCTAAACACATGCCCTGAGGGCAATATCATGCCAAAGCCAAACTTCAAAAATATCAAGGTTGGAAAAGCTACTTTGTATCACTTTTTTGTCCCTCTTCCTTAGCTTTTTTTTTTTTTTTTTTTAACATTTACTATCTAGTAGATAAATAGTATAGTGATATAAATATATTAGCAATAATCTACAGTTCAGCTAACAATGACCACTTAATAAGGAGCATAAAGCTATAAATTGTTGAGACTTATCTGTTATAACCTTTACACTGATCATTGCACATACATAAGCTCTCATGATCACCATAAAATTTTTGTGGTATTATCTCATTTTGCTGATGCAGATTCTGAGATTCGAAGAACTTATGTTTAATAAGTTTACTCAGCCTCTAAGTGAAATTCAGAACCAGATGTACCTAACCTCAGAGTTCATTTAATTGTGTTAAGGCAATGGTTTTTGCAATTGTCTAAATGCTGTCAGTGTATGCAATTACTAAGTTAACTGTAAGTATAATTTTATTTCTCTATCCTTTTATAATCCAAATTTAGGGAAAAAAACAGATTTAACTTATTCTGACTTATAGAAAGGTTAAATATACATAATATTTTTAATCCAAAACATATCATCTTATAAAAAGTCTCTCCACCAAAATTGCATGTATATTTCAAGTTTGCCAGAATAAAATAGCATTATCTCTGAAAATAATCTTAAATTATGCTGTTTGAAATTTTAAATTTAGAATCTTTTTCTTATAATTATTATAAAATTATTCAACTGGTATCATCAATTGCGAACAAAGAGGAATCATGAGATTTGTATGATAGAACAAATAGCCCATGCTACTATAGATTCATGAATGTTAGAGTTGATAGAAATTGACATGAACAGAAACAGAGCTGTGCCTTTGAGCTATGGAATTTATGGATTTTAGAAAAGGTTCTATTCTATTCTGACCTTTCATAATCTACTTATGCTGCTGAAGTAGCATGTGATCATATTTATACTAATTGCAATGGATTAATGAAGCATAATTTTAAATTTATAAACCATTATTTCCTATACGCAGATGACACCACCTTTATGGCAGAAAGTGAAGAAGAACTAAAGAGCCTTTTGATGAAAGTGAAAGAGGAGAGTGAAAAAGTTGGCTTAAAACTTCAGTTCAGTTCAGTCGCTCAGTCGTGTCCGATTCTTTGCAACCCCATGAATCGCAGCACACCAGGCCTGCCTGTTCATTACCATCTCTCAGCGTTCACTCAGATCACTCACATCCATCGAGTCCGTGATGCCATCCAGCCATCTCATCCTCTGTCGTCCCCTTCTCCTCCTGCCCTCAATCCCTCCCAGGATCAGAGTCTTTTCCAATGAGTCAACTCTTCGCATGAGGTGGCCAAAGTACTGGAGTTTCAGCTTTAGCATCATTCCTTCCAAAGAAATCCCAGGGTTGATATCCTTCAGAATGGACTGGTTGGATCTCCTTGCAGTCCAAGGGACTCTCAAGAGTCTTCTCCAACATCACAGTTCAAAAGCATCAATTCTTCGGTGCTCAGCCTTCTTCACAGTCCAATTCTCACATCCATACGTGACCACAGGAAAAACCATAGNGAGGTGGCCAAAGTACTGGAGTTTCAGCTTTAGCATCATTCCTTCCAAAGAAATCCCAGGGTTGATATCCTTCAGAATGGACTGGTTGGATCTCCTTGCAGTCCAAGGGACTCTCAAGAGTCTTCTCCAACATCACAGTTCAAAAGCATCAATTCTTCGGTGCTCAGCCTTCTTCACAGTCCAATTCTCACATCCATACGTGACCACAGGAAAAACCATAGCCTTGACTAGACGGACCTTAGTCGGCTTAAAACTTAACATTCAGAAAACTAAGATCATGGCATCTGGTCCCACCACTTCATGGCAAATATATGGGGAAACTGTGGAAGCAGTAGCTGACTTTATTTTTCCAGGCTCCAAAATCACTGCAGATGGTGATTGCATCCATGAAATTAAAAGATGCTTACGCCTTGGAAGGAAAGTTATGACCAACCTAGACAGCATATTAAAAAGCAGAGACATTATTTTGTCAACAAAGGTCCTTCTAGCTAAGGCTATTGTTTTTCCAGTGGTCATGTATGGATGTGAGAGTTGGACTATAAAGAAAGCTTAGCACTGAAGAATTGATGCTTTTGAACTGTGGTGTTGGAGAAGACTCTTGAGAGTCCCTTGGACTGCAAGGAAATCCAACCAGTCCATCCTAAAGGAGATCAGTCCTGGGTGTTTATTGGAAGGACTAATGTTGAAGCTGAAACTCCAATACTTTGGCCACTTGATGCAAAGATCTGACTCGTTGGAAAAAACTCTGATGCTGGGAGGGATTGGGGGCAGGAGGAGAAGTGGACGACAGAGGGTGAGATGGTTGGATGCCATCACCGACTTGATGGACATAGGTTTGGGTGGACTCCAGGAGCTGGTAATGAACAGGGAGGCCTGGTATGCTGCGGTTCATGGGGTCACAAAGAGTTGGACATGACTGAGCGACTGAATTGAACTGAACTGAAAGGATGAATGTATCATTTCTTGAAGCTGCATGTTTTGAAATAGTAGTGAAAAAGCATAAAATTTTTTAAAATAAATTGCCCTTCAATATATTTAATTCCTCTAAATGATGTTTGATTTGAGTTCAAAGATACTAAATATGTACTGTATTCCATATAGTGTGGCATCTCCAGGGGAAAGGGGCAAATAATTTATGATACTTGCCTCTGAAAATCTTTTGTCCTAAATAAAGAAATGAGTGAAACAAATTGTTTTAATGTAATTAATGACATGAGCATATAGAGTCTACAAGAAACACAACTACATGCTAAGGGTGTGGAACTTAATTTTACACATTTGGATAACTCACTAGCTATTGCCTTTCAGAATAAGCTGAGAACATGTATCTATTGCTGTTTTTCATATTCTAGCCACAACTGGTTGTACTCATACTGTTATTTATGTTCCATAATATTTTACTTCATCAGGCCAGACTGATTGAATTATTTAATGTGTTCCCTGCAGTAATAGACAATAAAATAGACTTTTGTACTTCTGGAGAGGAATATATTATATCTACGACTAAAGTCCCAGAACCTATGACAGTGTCTAGATAAGTCAGTGATCAGGAGATATTTTCTGAATGGATAAAGAAAGGAGTAAATAGAAACTGTTGAAATAATAAGCTGAAACTAAAATTCATTGAAAAGTGCTTAGACCTTGAAATATTTTTAATGTTCAGAGTTTCTTCTTATTCAATTGAATCATTAAAAAAACTGCTTAATATTGACATAGGTAAAGTCATTATATTAATTTATAAAAAGCTCAAATTATAATGGGAAAAATCACTAAGTGTGTGTAAGCATAATAAGTGACAAATGACACACTTTAAAATTCTACAGAACTATGAAAGATTTTACTTACCTGATATGTTTAAACATATTTTAAATATCTCAGAGTACTGCCAAAAAACAGTGTACTCTCTTCACATTTAAACAAATGTTTTGATAATCCCCAGAGCTAAAGATACAATTTGAGAAGGGCATGAGCCATTTCTAGAAGTGGAAGAGAATGATAAAACCAGATTGTCTTCCCTGTTTTCTTCTTGATATCTCAACCAGTAAAATATTACAGATCATTGGTAATGGTTTGAATTTAAATTATAGGACTCATTTGCTCCAGGCATGCAGGCTTTTATTTGTTTCTCCAATTCTAACTATACTTTCCCTTACATCTAAACACTTGTATACGATTCTGTGAGAAAACTCTCCCTTGATCCTTTTGCTAATTGAACTGTACTCTTCCTCTAGATGTCAAGACAAATATAGCCAACTAAGGAAAAACTCCCTGATCTCTATCAGCTCTCCATGATTTAAGCACTCATAACAACATAAAATATTCATAGCATATATCACAGTTTCTGAATATATATTTACTCACTTACATGTACAATCAGTAACTCTCTTCCACAGGCTTTAAGTAATGTGTGAACAGAGATGATGCTGTAGGCAGAATAATGATCCCCAAAGATGTATGCATTAGTATGTTATGTTACACGGCATAGAGGAATTAAAGTTCCTATTAGAATTATGATGCAAATAGCAGATCTTAAAACTGGAAGACTTTCCCAAATTTTCAGCAAGGGTACTGTATAATCACATATATCCTTACAAAGAAAAGGACAACTCCATTGAGCCTCGATGTCAAAATAATTCAGTGTGAGAAAGACTATATCAATAATTAATGGTTTGAAGATAAGATGTGTTTATAAGTCCAGGAATATGGGTAGTCTTTAGAAGATGGACAACTCAAGAAAGTGAGTTCTCCTCTAGTGCTTCAGAGCATGCAGTTCCCTCAACAACTTGATTTAAGCCTTATGATGTCAAACTTCTATAGAATTATGAAATAATAAAGTTTCAGTGCCAAGTCACTAAATATGTTATATTTTGTGCCTGGTATATGAGGTTTTATACTATTTGTTTAATAAAAAGATAGATAATGAGCCTGAGAGATGTACTATATCCACTGTATGATATTATGGTCCTAATATTGTCTTCTCTTTCATTTATAAACAAATCATTTTGAGCTAAGAAATCAACAAAACCCACAAAACTCTACAGTTAGTATTTTGGAATTTGAAAATTATGGATCACAGTCTACTAAACTTGCATGCATGGTAGATGTAGAATGAGAATTTACATCACCTACTTTCTCCAGGTTTGTTTGTTTGAACCTTTATTCTGGCTCTGGGAGTGGAAGCAGTGAGATAACATGGAGGAGCTACATCTGGCCAAGTGCTGGAACATTATTTAGAAATCAAATGTGATACAATTGTTGCTTCAAGTTAAATGACTCCCACTATTTTGTGATGATGCATTACAATTTCTTATTTCACTTATGCTTTCTCATTTACAAGAACCTTGTAGGCTACCTATTACTAGCCCTATTTTCATATTATATGTTCAAGCTCAAAACATCTAGTGAGGGTTTGCCCTGGTAATAGCATATGAAAGAAAAAGGTTAAAGATGATGGGAGCAATCTGCCTCTGTGGGGAGGAATATTTTATCCCTGACATCTCTAAAAAATAGCATGAGCATGCTGATAATAAAAAGCAGATGAAATTTTTGTTATTTCCACTCTTCTTCACTTCTTTGTAGACATTACTTTCTCTCACTTTCTCCCTCCAGAGCATTTAAATGTGGGATTTAAAGCAGGCTCACTGAATCTATCAAATACTTTTCTTCATTCATGTCATGTTTTATGTCTAAAATGAGGCTGTGTTCAAGTTCTTTTCAAATTTGAATGTCATTTTTCTGCCTGAGTTTCTTAATCTATAAAGCAACATTACCTGTCTCAAAGTTTGTTGTTAGATTTAAATAGCTTAATATATGAAAAAATTTGCTTAGAATAACATATCATGAGGGCGGTCCTAAGATGGGGGACGAATAGGACGGGGAGACCACTTTCTCCCCCACAAATTCATTGAAAGATCATTTAAACGCTGAGCAAATTCCTCAAAACAACTTCTGAACACTGGTGGAGGACACCAGGCACCCAGAAAGACAGTCCATTGTCTTTGAAAGGAGGTAGGACAAAATGTAAAAGATAAAAAGAGAGACAAAAGAGTTAAGGACAGAGACCTGTCCTGGGGAGGGAGTAGTGAAAGAAAAGTTTCCAAACACTAGGAAACCCTCTCACCGGCGAGTCTGTGGGAAGTTTTGGAATCTCAGAGGGCAACATATCTGGGAGGGGAAAAAAAAAAAAAACACAGATTACCCACTTAACCACAACTCCCAGCAGAGAAGTAGCCCATGATGCTCGCATCAGCCACCAGTGACGGGGGCTAAACAGGGAGGTGCAGGCTGCATTGCTTAGAGTAAGGACTGGGCCAGAATGCCCTGAGGACAATCTGAGGGAGCTAAAATGAGATAGCAAGCCTAACTGTGGGATATCCAGAGAGAGAAAAAAGAGAGATAACTTTCCTGCAAAAAGCTCTAACCTAAGGCACTGCTTGGCCCGCTCACAAAACAAAGAACTGAGTAAATACCAGAGGAGAGCTAGCCCACTGCGGACCAGCCCATCTCCCACTGGAGGCAGAGAGGCAGGCTGGCAACAGCCAGAGCCCGAAGGCAAGGGGCAATCTTGACCCCAGATATGGCATCCTCTACCAAACTGCGAGCAGACTCCCAGTTGCTAACCAAGTCTTCCTGGGGTCCTGGATGGTTGACATCCACCAGGAGGGTCACAGGCAGAGATCAGCTCCTCAGAGGAGACACACAGCACACCTGAGATGGTGCCCTACTGCACACCCAGGAAACCTGAGTGACTGGCACCAGGGAAGAGATAAGATACAGCCCCCACCTGGGGAGAGTGCACTCACCAGCACCTGGTTGCTTGAGCTGCTTGGACCTGGGAAGGGCACAAAACGCAGGCCCAACCAAGTTTGTGCCTTTGTGGAGCACCCAACAACGTGAACCTGAGTGGCTTAGGCCTGGGAAGTGCATGCAACCCAGGGCCCACTTTAGACAGTTCTCCTGCAGAGCAACCTGGAGCCTGAGCAGTGCAGACCAAGAAAGCACACGTTATGACTGGGGTCAATTCCAGTGTGGCCCAGGCATTGTGAGTACTCCCCATACATGCCAGTGATATTTGTTTACAGTGTTCCTTCCTCCCCACAGCACAACTGAACAAGTGAGCCTAAATAAATGAGCACTTTCTCCCCTTGTGTCAGGGCAGAGGTTAAATAAAGAAGAGACTTGCAAACAGAGGAAGCCAAAATAAACAAAGAAGAGGGAACTTCTTTGAAAGTGACAGGTGTGACAGATTAAAATCCTGTAGTTAGCACTGACTACATTGGAAGGGGCCTATATACCTTGAGAAGAAGTATAAGCTGGAACAAAGAACTATCTGAAACTGGACTGCACACTGCCCTCAACAGCTTTAGAGAAATTCCTAGATATATTTTTGCTATTATCATTTTTTAATTTTTTGATTTTAAAAAATGTTTAAGTTATTTATTATTCCTTTAATTTTCATTTTTATAACCTACTCAGCTCAGTTCAGTTCAGTTCATTAGCCCAGTTGTGTCCGACTCTTTGTGACCCCATGAACTGCAGCACGCCAGGCCTCCCTGGTCCATCACCAACTCCTGGAGTTCACTCAAACTCATGTCCATAGAGTCAGTGATGCCATCCAGCCATCTCATCCTCCGTCGTCCCTTTTTTTGCAAAAAAAAAAATATATATATATATATATATCCTATTTTTAAGGCAAATTTCATATATATATATTTATAATTTTTTGTGATTTTGCTTTCTTTTTTAATATTATATTTTTGAGAGTCTAACCTATACTCCGGAGAAGGCGATGGCACCCCACTCCAGTACTCTTGCCTGGAAAATCCCATGGACGGAGGAGCCTGGTAGGCTGCAGTCCATGGGGTCTCGAACAGTCGGACACGACTGAGCGACTTCACTTTCACTTTTCACTTTCATGCATTGGAGAAGGACATGGCAACCCACTCCAGTGTTCTTGCCTGGAGAATCCCAGGGACGGAGGAGCCTGGTGGGCTGCCGTCTATGGGGTCGCACAGAGTCGGACACGACTGAAGCGAGTTAGCAGCAGCAGCAGCAGCAACCTATACTCTAGATTTTTAATCTCTGCTTTTTGGTATTTGTTATCAATTTTATACATTTAAGAATCCAATCTTCAGTACCCAGTTTTACTTAGGAGTGTAATTACTGGCTTGATTGCCCTCTCCCCCTTTGACACTCCTTTTCCACCCCCAGGTCACCTCTATCTCTACCTCCTCCTTCTCTTCTCTTCCCAACTCTGAATCTCTTTGGGTATTCTGGGCTGTGGAGAACACGTAGGGAACTGATTACTGGCTAGATCTGTCTCTCTCATTTTGACTCCTCCTTTTCTCCACCTGGTCACCTCTATCTCCTTCCTCCCCCTTCTCTAGTAACTCTGTGAACTTCTCTGGGAGTTGCAGGCTATGGAGAGCACATAGGGAAATGATTACTGGCTAGAATGCTCTCCCCTTTTGATTCTCCTTTACTCCTCCTGGTCATGTCTATCTCCTTCCTTCCTCTTCACTTCTCCATGTAACTCTGTGAACCTCTCTGGGTGTCCCTCACTGTGGAGAATCTTTTCACCATTAACCTAGATGTTTTATCATCGGTAAAGTATGGATGGAGAAGTCTTGAGGCTACAGTTAGAATAAGACTGAAAATAACAGGCAGGAGGCTTAACTCAAAAACTTGAGAACCTCAGAAAACTCCTGACTCCAGGGAACATTAATCAATAAGAGCTCATCCAAAAGACTCCATCAGTTCAGTTCAGTTGCTCAGTCATGTCTGACTCTTTGCGACCCCATGAATCGCAGGACGCCAGGCCTCCCTGTCCATCACCACTCCTGGAGTTCACGCAAACTCATGCCCATTGAGTTGGTGATGCCATTCAGCCATCTCATCCTCTGTCGTCCCCTTTTCCTCCTGCCCCAATTCCCTCCCAGCATCAGAGTCTTTTCCAATGAGACAACTCTTTTCATGAGGTGGCCAAAGTACTGGAGTTTCAGCTTTAGCATCATTCTTTCCAAAGAACACCCAGGGCTGATCTCCTTTAAGATGGACTGGTTGGATCTCCTTGCAGTCCAAGGGATTCTCAGGAGTCTTCTCCACCACCACAGTTCAAAAGCATCAATTCTTCAGTGCTCAGCTTTCTTCACAGTCCAACACTCACATCCATACATCACCACTGGAAAAACCATAGCCTTGACTAGATGGACATTTGTTGGCAAAGTAACATCTCTGCTTTTCAATATGCTATCTAAGTTGGTCATAACTTTTCTTCCAAGGAGTAAGTGTCTTTTAATTTCATGGCTGCAATCAACATCTGCAGTGATTTTGGAGTCCCAAAAAATAAAGTCTGATACTGTTTCCACTGTTTCCCCATCTATTTCCCATGAAGTGATGGGACCAGATGCCATGATCTTCATTTTCTGAATGTTGAGCTTTAAGCCAACTTTTTCACTCTCTACTTTCACTTTCATATCAGTTCAGTTCAGTTGCTCAGTCATGTCTGACTCTTTGCGACCCCATGAATTGCAGGACGCCAGGCCTCCCTGTCCATCACCACTCCTGGAGTTCACGCAAACTCATGCCCATTGAGTTGGTGATGCCATTCAGCCATCTCATCCTCTGTCGTCCCCTTTTCCTCCTGCCCCAATTCCCTCCCAGCATCAGAGTCTTTTCCAATGAGACAACTCTTTTCATGAGGTGGCCAAAGTACTGGAGTTTCAGCTTTAGCATCATTCTTTCCAAAGAACACCCAGGGCTGATCTCCTTTAAGATGGACTGGTTGGATCTCCTTGCAGTCCAAGGGATTCTCAGGAGTCTTCTCCACCACCACAGTTCAAAAGCATCAATTCTTCAGTGCTCAGCTTTCTTCACAGTCCAACACTCACATCCATACATCACCACTGGAAAAACCATAGCCTTGACTAGATGGACATTTGTTGGCAAAGTAACATCTCTGCTTTTCAATATGCTATCTAAGTTGGTCATAACTTTTCTTCCAAGGAGTAAGTGTCTTTTAATTTCATGGCTGCAATCAACATCTGCAGTGATTTTGGAGTCCCAAAAAATAAAGTCTGATACTGTTTCCACTGTTTCCCATCTATTTCCCACGAAGTGATGGGACCAGATGCCATGATCTTCATTTTCTGAAAGTTAAGGCTTAAGCCAACTTTTTCACTCTCCTCTTTCACTTTCATCAAGAGGCTTTTTATTTCCTCTTCACTTTCTGCCATAAGGGTGGTGTCATCTGCATATCAGAAGTTATTGCTATTTCTCCTGGCAATCTTGATTCCAGCTTGTGCTTCTTGCAGCCCAGCATTTCTCATGATGTACTCTACATATAACACAAATCAGCAGGGTGACAGTATACAGCCTTGATGTACTCTTTTTCCTATTTGGAATCAGTCTGTTGTTCCATGTCCAGTTCTAACTGTTGCTTCCTGACCTACATATTGGTTTCTCAAGAGGCAGGTCAGGTGGTCTAGTATTCCCATCTCTTTCAGAATTTTCCACAGTTTATTGTGATCCACACAGTCAAAGGCTTTGTCATAGTCAATAAAGCAGAAATAGATGTTTTTCTGGAACTCTCTTGCTTTTTCCATGATACAGCAGATGTTGGCAATTTGATCTCTGGTTCCTCTGCTTTTTCTATACCTACACTGAAACCAAGCTCCACCCAAGAACCAACAAGTTTCAGAGCAAGACATATCAAGCTAATTCTCCAACAATGCAAGAATATAACTTTAAGCCTTAAAATATAGGCGGCCAGAAGTCACACCAAGCCCATAGACATCTCAAAACTCACTACAGTACACTTCATTGCACTCCAGAGAGAAGAGATCCAGCTCTACCCAACATAATACCAACACAAGCTTCCCTAACAAGGAAACCTTGACAAGCCACTCATCCAACCTCACCCACAAGGAGGAACCTCCACAATAAAGAGGAACCGCAAACTTCCAGCATACAGAAAGACCACCAAACACAGCAATCTAAACAATATGAAAAGGGAGAGAAATATTCAGCAGGTAAACAACATGATAAATGCCCACTAAACCAAACAGAAGAACAGAAGATAGGGAGTCTATCTGAAAAAGAATTCAGAATAATGATAGTAAAAATAATCCAAAATCTTGAAAACAGAATGGAGTTACAGATAATTAGTCTGGAGACAAGGATTGAGACAATGCAAGGAATTTTTAATAAGGACCTAGAAGAAATAAAAAAAGAGTCAATATATAATGAATAATGCAACAACTGAGATCAAAAAAACTCTGGAGGGAATCAACAGTAGAATAATGGAGGCAGAAGATAGGATAAGTCAGGTGGAAGACAGATGGTGGAAATAAATGAAGCAGAGAGGAAAAAAGAAAAAAAATAAAAAAAAAAAGAATGAAAAGAAATGAGGACAACCACAGAGACCTCTGAGACAATGTTAAACACCCCAACATTCGAATCATAGGAGTCCCAGAAGAAGAAGACAAAAAGAAAGGCCGTGAGAAAATACTTGAGGAGATAATACTTGAAAAAGTCACTAAAATGGGGAAGGAAGTAGCCACCCAACTTCAAGAAACCCAGAGAGTCCCAAACAGGATATACTCAAGGTGAAACACCCCAAGACACATATTAATCAAATTAACAAAGATCAAATACAAGGAGCAAATATTAAAAGCAGCAAGGGGAAAACAACAAATAACACACAAAGGGATTCTCATAAGGATAACAGCTCGTCTTTCAAGCCAGGAGGGGAAAAGGTGAAACACCCCAAGACACATATTAATCAAATTAACAAAGATCAAATACAAGGAGCAAATATTAAAAGCAGCAAGGGGAAAACAACAAATAACACACAAAGGGATTCTCATAAGGATAACAGCTCGTCTTTCAAGCCAGGAGGGGATGGCAGGCCATACTTAAAGTGATGAAAGAGAAAACCTACAACCCAGATTACTGTACCCAGCAAGAATCTCATTGAAATATGAAGGAGAAATCAGAAGCTTTACAGACACTCAAATCTGAAAGAATTCAGCACCACCAAACCAGCTCTTCAACAAATGCTAAAGGATCTTCTCTAGACAGGAAACACAGAAAAGAGGTATAAACTCGAACCCAAAGCAACAAAGTAAATGACAATAGGATCATACTTATCAATAATTGACTTAAATGTAAATGGGTTGAATGCCCCAACCAAAAGATGAAGACTGGCTGAATGGATACAAAAACAAGACCCCTATATATGCTGTCTACAGGAGACCTACCTCAAAACAAAGGATACATACAGACTGAAAGTGAAGGGCTGGAAAAAGATATTCCATGCAAATAGAGACCAAAAGAAAGCAGGAATAGCAATACTCATATCAGATAAAAGAGACTTTGAAATAAAGGCCATGAAAAGAGACAAAGAAGGACACTACATAATGATCAAAGGATCAATCCAAGAAGATATAACATTTATAAATATATATGCACCCAACATAGGAGCACTGCAATATGTAAAGCAAATGCTAACAAGTATGAAATGGGAAATTAACAGTACCATAATTTAAGTGGGAGAATTTAATACCCCACTCACACCAATCAATAGATCAACAGAAAATTAGCAAGGAAACACAAACTTTAAATGCTAAAATGGATCAGTTAGAACTATATTGCTATCTATAGGGAATTTTACCCAACACAATGAATTTCACCTTTTTCTCAAGTGCACACAGAACCTTCTCCAGGATAGATCACATCCTGGACCATAAAACTAGCCTTGGTAAATTCAAAAAAATTGAAGTCATTCCAAGCATCTTTTCTAATCACAGTGTGGTAAGGTTAGATGTCAGCTACGGTGGGTTGGGGGGGGGGTAACTATTAACATGCAAACATATCGAGGTTAAACAACACACTTCTGAATAACCAACAAATCACAGAAGAACTTTAAAAAGAAATAAAAATATGCATAGAAACGAATGAAAATGAAAACACAACCCAAAACCTATGGGATTCAGTAAAAGCAGTACTAAGGGGAAGGTTCATAGCAATGCAAGCTTACCTCAAGAAACAAGAGAAAAATCTAATAAATAACCTAACTCTACACCTAAAGTAACTAGAAAAAAGAAGAAATGAAGAACTCTAGGGTTACTGGAAGGAAATAAATCATTAAAAAAATGGGGTAGAAATATATGCAAAAGAAAGAAAGGAGACCATAGCAAAATCAACAAAGCTAAAGCTGGTTCTTTGAGAAGATAAACAAAATAGACAAATCATTAGCCAGAAGACTCATTAAAAAGAAAAAGAAAGAAAGAAAGAAAAGAGAAAAAGGGAGAAGAATCAAATCAGCAAAATTAGAAATGGAAATGGAGAAATCACAGCATACAACATAGAAATACAAAGGATCATAAGAGACTACTATCAGAAACTATATGCCAATAAAATGGACGATTTGGAAGAAATGGACAAATTCTTAGAAAAGTGTAACTTTCCAAAACTGAACCAGGAAGAAATAGAAATTCTTAACAGACTCATCACAAGCATGGAAATCAAAACTGTAATCAGAAATTTTCCAACAAACAAAAACCCAGCACCAGAAGGCATCACATTTGAATTCTACCAAAAATTTAGAGAAGAGCTAACACCTATCCTATTCAAACTTTTCCAGAAAATTGCAGAGGAAGGTAAACTTCCAAAACCAACAAACAAAAACCCAGCACCAGAAGGCATCACATTTGAATTCTACCAAAAATTTAGAGAAGAGCTAACACCTATCCTATTCAAACTTTTCCAGAAAATTGCAGAGGAAGGTAAACTTCCAAACTCATTCTATGAGGCCACCATCACCCTAATACCAAAACCAGACAAAGATGCCACAAAAAAAGAAAACTATAGGCCAATAACACTGACAAACATAGATATAAAAATCCTTAACAAAATTCTAGCAAGCAGAATCCACCAACATATTAAAAAGATCATTCATCATGAACAAGTGGGTTTTATCCCAGGGATGCAAAGATTCTTCAATATTTGCAAATCAATCAATGTGATACACCACATTAACAAACTGAAAGATAAAAATCTTATGATTATCTCAATAGATGCAGAGAAAGCCTTTGACAAAATTCAACATCCATTTATGATAAAAACCTTCCAGAAGGCAGGAATGGAAGGAAAATACCTCAACATAATAAAAGCCATATATGATAAACCCACAGCAAACATGTCTTCAATGATGAAAAACTGAAAGCATTTACCCTAAAATCAGGAACAAGACAGGAGGTGTACACTGTCATCATTATTATTCAGCATAGTTTTGGAAGTTTTAACCATAGCAATCAGAGAAGAAAGAGAAATAAAAAGAATCTGGATTGGAAAAGAAGAAGTAAAACTCTCACTATTTGCAGATGACATGATCATCTGCATAGAAAACCCTGAAGACACCACCAGAAAATTACTAAAGCTAATCAATGAATATAGTAAAGTTGCAGGATATAAAATTAACACACAGAAATCCCTTGCATTCCTATAAACTAGCAATGAGAAAACAGAAAGAGAAATTAAGGAAACAATTCCATTCACCATTTCAAGCTGCTGCTGCTGCGACTGCTGCAGCTAAGTTGCTTCAGTCACGTCCAACTCTGTGCAACTCCATAGATGGCAACCCACCAGGCTCCCTTGTCCCTGAGACTTTCCAGGCAAGAACACTGGAGTGGGTTGCCATTTCCTTCTCCAATGCATGAAAGTGAAAACTGAAAGTGAAGTCGCTCAGTTGTGTCTGACTCTTAGAGACTCCATGGACTGTAGTCCACCAGGCTCCTCAGTGCATGGGATTTTCCAGGCAAGAGTACTGGAGTGGGTTGTCATTGCCTTCTCCACACCATTTCAAGGAAAATAATAAAATGCTTAGGAATAAATCTACCTAAAGAAACAAAAGGCCTGTATATAGAAAACTATAAAACACTGATGAAAGAAATCAAAGATGAAAAAATAGATGGAGAAATACACCATGTTCATGGATCAGAAGAATCAATAGTGAAAATGAGTATACTACACAAAGCAATCTATAGATTCAGTGAAATTCTTATTAAGCTAGCAATGGTATTTTTCAGAGAATTAGAACAAATTGCTTCATAATTTGTCTGGAAATACAAAGAACCTCGAATAGCCAAAGCAATCTTGAGAAAGAAGGATGGAACTAGAGGAATCATCCTTCCTGACTTCAGATTATACAACAAAGCTACAGTCATTGAGACAGTATGGTACTGGCACAAAGACAGAAATATATCAAAGAAACAAAATAGAAAGCACAGAGATAAATTCACACACCTATGGACACCTTGTCTTTGACAAAGGAGGCAAGAATATACAGTAGAAAAAAGACAATCTCATTAACAAGTGGTTCTGGGAAAACCGGTCAACCACTTGTAAAAGAATAAAACTAGAACACTTTCTAACACAATACACAAAAACAAACTCAAAATGGATTAAAGATCTAAATGTAAGACCAATAACTATAAAACTCCTAGAGGAAGACATACACAAAACACTCTCTGCCAAAAATCACAGCAGGATCCTCTATGGCCCACTTCCCAGAGTAATGGAAATAAAAGCAAAAATAAACAAATGGTACCTAATTAAACTTAAAAACTTCTGCACAACGAAAGAAACTATAAGAAAGGTGCAAAGACAGACTTTAGAATGGGAGAAAATAATAGCAAATGAAGCAATGGACAAATAATTCATCTCAAAAATATACAAGCAACTCCTGCAGATCAATTCCAGAAAAATAAATGACCCAATCAAAAAACTGGCCAAAGAACTAAACAGACATTTCTCCAAAGAAGACATAAAGATGGCTAACAAACACATGAAAAGATGCCCGACATCACTCATTATCAGAGAAGTGCAAATCAAAACCACAATGAGGTGCCATCTCACGCTGGTCAGAATGGCTGCTATCAAAATGTCTACAAACAATAAATGTTAGAGTGGGTGCAGAGAAAAAGGGAACTCTCTTACACTGTTCATGGGAATGTAAACTAGTACAGCCACTATGGAGAACAGTGTGGAGATTCCTTAACAAACTGGAAATAGAACTGCCATACAACCCAGCAATCCCACTGCTGGGCATACACACCAAGGAAACCAGAATTGAAAGAGATGCATGTACCCCAATATTCATCGCAGCACTGTTTATAATAGCAAGAACATGGAAGCAACCTAGATGCCCATAGGCAGACAAACGGATAAGAAAGCTGTGGTACATATACACAATGGAATATTACTCTGCCAAAAAATAATGCATTTGAATCAGTTCTAATGAGGTGGATGAAACTGGAGCCTATTATACAGAGTGAAGTAAGTCAGAAAGAAAAGCACCAATACAGTATACTAATGCATTTACAGGGAATTCAGAAAGATGGTAATGATGACTCTATATGGGAGACAGCAAAAGAGACACAGATGTAAAGAACAGTACTTTGGACTCTGTGGGAGGTGAGGGTAGGATGATTTGCGAGAATAGCATTGAAACATGTATATTATCATATGTGAAATAGATTGCCAGTCCAGGTTTGATCCATGAGACAGGGTGTTTCAGGGCTGGTGCACTGGGATGACCCTGAGGGATGGGATGGGGAGGGAGGTGGGATGGGGTACAGGATGGGGAACAAATGTATACCCCTGGTGGTTTCATGTGAATGCATTACAGAAACCAGTACAGTATTGTGAAGTATTTAGCCTCCAATTAAAATAAATTAATTAATTTTAAAAAAGAATAAATTGTCATAGAGAAGCACTCAATATATCTTAGTTCTAATTATAAGGTATATTTCTTATTATAAGAAATTGTCACTGGAAAATCTTCTCAGTGTGAATGTGGAAGAAGTATTTTGTTAAACTGATTGAGGTGATTGAGGAAACAATCCTATGAAGCATGGGTAATATAGTTGACCTAACATGCCTTCTAAAATTGATGAGGTTGATCATATGAAAGGTTTTAGTTTGCCAGGTAGTGTGTTCATGTTTCAGGATGAAGCTGACTCTTTGGCCAATATAGCTACATCCTAACAGAAGCAGAAGATATTAAGAAGAGGTGGAAAGAATACACAGAAGAACTATACAAAAAAGATCTTCATGATCCAGATAATCACAATGGTGTGATAACTCACACTCACCTAGAGCCAGACATCCTGGAATGTGAAGTCAGGTGGGCCTTAGGAAGCATCACTATGAACAAAGCTAGTAGAAGTGATGGAATTCCAGTTGAGCTATTTCAAATACTGAAATATGATGCTGTGAAAATGCTGCACTCAGTAGGTCAACAAATTTGGAAAACTCAGCAGTGGCCACAGGACTGGAAAAGGTCAGTTTTCATTCCAATTCCAAAGAAAGGCAATGCTAAAATATGCTCAAGCTACCACACAATCACACTCATCTCACACACTAGTAAAATAATGCTCAAAATTCTCCAAGCCAGGCTTCAGCAGTATGTGAACCATGAAACTCCAGATGTTCAACTGGTTTTAGAAAAGGCAGAGGAACCAGAGATCAAATTGCTAACATCTACTGGATCATGGAAAAAGCAAGAGAGTTCCAGAAAAACATCTATTTTTGCTTTATTGACTATGACAAAGCCTTTGACTGTGTGGATCACAATAAACTGGGGAAAATTATAAGGGATGGGAATACCAGACCACCTGACCTGCCTCTTCAGAAACCTATATGCAGGTCAGGAAAGAACAGTTAGAACTGGACATGGAACAACAGACTGGTTCCAAATAGGAAAAGGAGTACATCAAGGCTGTATATTGTCAACCTGCTTATTTAACTTATATGCAGAGTACATCATGAGAAACGCTGGGCTAGAGGAAACACAAGCTGGAATCAGGATTGCCGGGAGAAATATCAATCACCTCAGATATGCAGATGACACCACCCTTATGGCAGAAAGAGAAGATCTAAAGAGCCTCTTGATGAAAGTGAAAGAGGAAAGTGAAAAAGTTGGCTTAAAGCTCAACATTCAGAAAACTAACATCATGGCATTCAGTCCCATCACTTCATGGGAAATAGATGGGAAACAGTGGAAACAGTGGCTGACTTTATTTTGGGGGGCTCTAAAATCACTGCAGATGGTGATTGCAGCCATGAAATTAAAAGACGCTTACTCCTTGGAAGGAAAGTTATGACCAACCTAGAGAGCATATTCAAAAGCAGAGACATTACTTTGTCAACAAAGGTCCGTCTTGTCAAGGCTATAGTTTTTCCAGTAGTCATGTATGGATGTGAGAGTTGGACTATAAAGAAAGCTGAGCACCAAAGAATTGATGCTTTTGAACTGTGGTCTTGAAGAAGATTCTTGAGAGTCCCTTTGACAGCAAGGTGATCCAACCAGTTCATCCTAAAGGAGATCAGTCCTGAGTGTTCATTGGAAGGACTGACGTTGAAGCTGAAATTCCAATACTTTGGCCACCTGATGCAAAGAGTTGACTCATTGGAAAAGACACTGATGCTGGGAAAGTTTGAAGACAGGAGGAAAGAAGACGACAAAGGATGAGATAGTTGGATCGCATCACCAACTCAGTGGACATGGGTTTGGGTAGACTCCAGCCGTTGGTGATGGACAGGGACGCCTGGCTTGCTGTGGTTCATGGGGTCATAAAAAGTCAGACACAATTGAGCAACATAACTGAACTGAACTGAACTACTTCAGACGTGGTTTGTTGAGTCAGACCACCTGGTTGCCAATCCCAACTCTGCCACTCACTATGTCTGTAACTCTGGGCAATTTAATTTACCTTCTGTTTATTATCTATACGATAGGGATAAAGATAATACCAGCCTCACAGATTTCTGAGTGCTAAAAAAATTCATATTTGAAATGCAATTAAAATAGTGATTGTTTCATTATTGCAAGAAAGGGGACACTTTCCAGGGCCTAAGAGTGGGCTCTTGTCTACCAATCAGAAATGAATTGTTTTGCCAGAGACATGCTTTCTGACAAAGCAAATGACTTTATTACCAATGGCACCCAGGCAGAAAGCAGCAGGGTAAGGGAACTCAGAAGGGCTCTGTCACATGGCTCACACTCTGAGGTTTCATGGCAATAAGATTAGTTTCCAGGTTGTTTCTGCCCAATAATTCTGACTGAAGCTCCTTCCTCAGCCAAGATGGCATCCAACAAGAAGTATTCTGGGAGGTGGGTAGGACATGTGGCCTGGTCTCTGCTATCTTATTTTGACCTTTCCTGAATTAATCTAGTTGGTCATGGCTTTTTAGTTCTGTGTTCCTTACCAGGACCTTCTGTTACAAAATAACTCGTGCAAATGGTTACTGTGGTGCCTGATAAGATGGGTGCTTTCAGTCAGTGTTTCCCCTAATAAAATAAGTAGCCCATAGTTATTATATATTTTTATTATAATATTCCAAAGTAGTCTTTCACAAAATCTTAATTATTTAAAACTAAAAGCAGTATTTTCTCTCACAGTAGACTTGTAGTTGTTTGAAAAACTAAAATAACAACAAAGTAAGCAGCATATGTTCTTCAGAGCCAAGGTCACGTACTGTAAACAGATTGGAGATGTATTTACTTCATATATTCATTACCTAGTTAAGCTACAAAGGGGATTTTAAAGATTTTGTTGTAGAAATTGTAAAGTTGAAACTTTGACTATGAAATGTTCATGAAGGTTTCTTATTTCATTTTGTGGTATATGAAGATAACTTTCATAAAGCTAAATGGTACACTTTTGTTTCCTGTCACACATTCTAAATGGCCTTTAAAAGTCAGTAGCTGTTACTCAAGAATAATGAGGTATATTATACTCTAAATGCACATGCAAATCTCCAATTAACACTAATGAGATATATGGCAGTGAAGCCAAAGTAAAATCTACTTCAGTATTTCAAAATAAGGAATCTTTACTTTTGATACTTATCTTTTTACCATTTAAGAAGTATAGTCAAGCAAAAATAAATTAGTACTAAGCATCAGTTTGACACTTCCATTCATGTTGACAATCTGAAATACTATCCTTAAACAGTAATGTCTTATAAAGTAGAGATGTGGCTTTATATATCAGTTAAGAACTTATACATCCTTCCTTTTCTGCCATTTATACTAAAATTATAAAGAATAAGCATGAGCAGTCCTAGTAAAGCTTGAGAAATACAGAAAGGATGAATTTTTCAGGTGTGTGTGGCAAAACATTTTTAAAAACAGCATTTCAGAGAATTATCCCTTTTATGCATACATACATATAGAATCCTATTATCTCTTTAATGCACACTCATATATCCTGGTTTAGTGAAAATTTCTGTCTTAGATTTATATAACTTTAGTCTTAATCATTTAGTCAGATCTTCCAAGATTGCACATTTTAAGTAGGAAAGTGAAAAACCATTAAGATACTACTGAATTGAGATAGCATGTTAATGAATATATTCCTAAGGTATTTGTGTAGCTATCTGTTCAAGATGTCAGAGCACAATTGAAATCGTTATATCACCATTTCTATTAGTCTAAGTGTAGAATGATATACCTTTATGTCACAGATTTTGGTAGAATTTCAGTCTTTAAGATAATGATTTAAAGTATTAGACTACATAGTTAAAGTGTAAATCCCTGTGTAAAGGTAACAAAGAAGTCCAGTTTAATAGAACTCAATCAAAAAAGAATATAAGATATGATCATATACAGGCTATATGTTGATGATAGAGCCAAGTCTATTCCTTTTATATTTAACCTTATTCCCAAATGTCTGAATAAACACATCTTTCAGGAATCTTATTTAAAGTGATTATAGCAAATAAATAACTCATAGCAATATAGAAAAATATGTTTTCCTAAATAGTAAAATAAAATTCTTCCTTCTAAGAATCTTGAGCAAAAATGTAAAATAGCCCTCAAACTGAGATACTTATCTAACATCAACTCATTTAGGATACAATCATCTCTAAACAAAGGGCTATTGGTCTTTTCTAAGCAGAGAGAACTTGACATTTTAAGAAGTTAAACTATTAAAACAAGAGATAGTTTTTATTTTAAAAGACCACAGAATAGTCTAAGGAAAAATTATTGACTTAGTTATTAGGTCTGGAAAAATGCCCAGATCACGGTAGGTACTGGATAAATATTTTTTGAATTAACAAATTAATTAACATTTCAGAAGTTCTATTTGAAGCCTCAAAAATGCATTTAAGTCTCTCCTGTACCTTGATTTTCAGTGCTAGAAACTGAGGATGAAATATGCTAGTTGCTTTTATGAAGCTCAAAGTGTACCTGGGTATAGAAAAAGAAACTTATTATGATTTAATGTAGTATTAATGCAAACGACACAAATGGATTAATGCCATTCCATGATATTCGGAGAAGGCAATGGCACTCCACTCTAGTACTCTTGCCTGGAAAATCCCATCGATGGAGGAGCTTGGTGGGCTACAGTCCATGGGGTCGCTAAGAATCAGACATGACTGAACAACTTCACTTTCACTATTCATTTCCATGCATTGGAGAAGGAAATGGCAACCTACTCCAGTGTTCTTGCCTGGAGAATCCCAGGGATGGGGGAGCCTGGTGGGCTGCCATCTATGGGGTCACACAGAGTTGGACA